>JAQGBS010002223.1:0-13588 GCA_034698545.1 Acrobeloides obliquus | reverse complement strand
TGATGAACATAGCCTTGAAATGCTGTAGGTAATAAGCAGATCCGGTGAGGGTATTGGTATTTCGGGCTCCTAAAAAAAGTTAAAAAATGAAATTAGATGGAAGGGTGGGTGGGTAGCTCACTTTTCAGCTGATTTAGATCTTTTTCTTCATCACTATCTGCTCCAAAATCACCTTCTTCCTGCTTTTTCTTCGCATTTGCCACCTCATTTACTCTAGAAAATCAATTTTTAATTTTTTTAACATCAAAAATTGATTTTTTCATACTTCAAGAAAACTTCTTCCATAGTAGTTATCGACACCCCAAAACTTTCAATTCCCAACTCATCTTGCTTCGCCTCTAATACTCGAAACATCTCCGGAAACCGCGGTCTGCTTTGAGCTGACAACAAATAAGAAGCTTCTGCTCCAACTGCGGCATGCATTTCGGCATCTGGGCTGAAATGTCGGAGAAGATTTAGAGTATTCGAGTAACATTGCTGTAGGTTGGATAGTCCCCGGTTGAAGACGACGACTAGATGGTATCCAGCACCATAGAGGTTTTTCAAAAACATGCTCGATCCGCAACATTGTAGTTCGCCATGGGACATGATAGCGATTCGGTCTCCAAGCAAGTCGGCTTCTTCCATATAGTGAGTGGTGCTAAAAAATTTCATCCGGGTTTCTCGATCTCATATCCAGTCTTGGAGAAGGAGGAGGGAATATCAACCTGGGATACTAACCCAAAAAATCCAAAATTATAGGGCAACTTCAAAATTTTGGGTTGAAATTTTGAAAATTTTTTGGCAGGGGTTGCTTTTCGTACTCCTCGTAGTTTCAGCCTAATCTGGAAACATTTTTTGACTTACAGCAACATGGTTCTATTCTTCTTTTCTTGTTGAATCAAAGTCCAGGTTTCATGTCTTGCCCCTGGGTCCATTCCAGACGTCGGTTCATCCAGCATTACGATCTACAAAAATCATTTCTTTTTATCCCATTTTTAACACATTTCCTACCTCAGAACCTCCAATTAGAGCTATAGCCAAAGATAATTTTCTTTTTTGTCCACCAGACAAAGCTCCAGATTTGAAATCCTTTTTAAAATCGATCTTCAATCTTGTCAAAATGTCCATAGCCTCTGACGGATCCCATGGCCGATTTTTTAGCTAAATTTTAAATTAAAAATTTTTTTATAAAAAAACCGGAGCTCTTCCCCTGGGGAAATACAATCAACTGGATTTCAAAAACTGATACTTTTTTGGAGTAATTTTATGGAAAAATATCCTCACAGGCTTAAGACTAGGCTTAAGCTTAGGCTTAAGCATAAGCTTAGGCTTAAGCTTAGGCTTAAGCATAAGCTTAGGCTTAATCTTAAGCTTAGACCTAGGCTTAGGCTTGGGCTTAGGATTAAGCTTAGGCTTAACCTTAGACTTAGGCCTAGGCTTGGGCCTAGGCTTAACCTTAAGCTTAACCTTAGGCTTAATCTTAGGCTTAAGACTAGACCTAAGCCCAAGCCTAAGGTTAAGCCTAAGCTTAAGCCTAGGCTTAGTTTTAAGCATAAGCTTAGGCTTAAACTTAGGCTTAGACCTAGGCTTAGGCTTGGGCTTAGGATTAAGCTTAGGCTTAAATTTAGACTTGGGCCTAGGCTTAACGTTAAGCTTTACTTTAGGCTTAATCTTAGGCTTAAGCCTATACCTAAGCCCAAGCCTAAGGTTAAGCCTAAGCTTAAGCCTAGGCTTAGGCTTAATCTTAGGCTTAACCTTTGTCTTAGGCCTTGGCTTAAGCCTAGGATTGGGCTTGGGCTTAACCTTGGGCTTGGGCTTAAGCCTAAGCCTAGGCTTAAATTACTTCAAAAAAGTATCATTTTTTGGAATCCTGTTGATTGTGTCTCCCCAGGAAAAGAGCTTCAAAATACCTACCTTGCAAAAGAACTCCAAATGCTCTATAACCGTCAAATTATTAAACAAAATATTATATTGTGGACAAAGTCCTAAAGATTTTCGAATTTGTGGCAGGGCATTTCGGATATCAAAGTTATTTATGTAAGCAGTGCCAGAGGTTGATGGGATTACACCTGAAATATGTAAATTTTGAATAAGATGCATGTTGAAAACCTGTTAGCATAGAAAAAGTGGTGCTCTTTCCGGCACCATTATGCCCGAGCAAAGCTGTTAGCTGACTATGGTATAACTTGAGGTTCAATTCATTTACTGCCAATTTTTCGCTTTCTTCTCCCTTAAATTTTAATTTTTTACAATTTTTTAAAGAAGCCTACAAATTTGCATTCGAAGACCTTCTTCAGCAAGCTTGCTCCATAAGTTTTTGATAGATTTACTATGTTAACCGTAGGATTTAGCGGGGGTTCTTTTTCTATACTAGAATTTTGACTCCACGAATTATTTCCGACTTGTTCTTCCATCGAGATAACACGGTTCTTTTTCCACCCGGGAAACCAGTACGATGGCTAAAAACGATTATGTCTAAAAAAATCGTAAACATTTTGATACCAGAACAAAGAACCACGGGCGTTGAGCTACCCCTTCACCACTGGGGTTGACCGCCTCTACATAGCCTGTTAGGAGGATGAGTAGGACTCCATCAATGAATAACATTAAAATTAGATCAATCATTGTTAGTTGTTCATCCGGGGATACGGATTTTCCAATACTACTCCATTTTAGTCCATTTCCTAAATTTGTTGGATGAGGTAAGGATCGTGGGGAAACGGAGGATAAGTTGAACTGGCGGATGATGGGTCAAATAAAAATTTTGGAGCTCTTCCTCCTGGGGAGACGCAATCAACAGGATTTCGCAAAGCAATATTCGGATTGATACCTTTAGAGGATACTTTTTTGAAGTAATTTTATGAAAAATATATTCTAAAGACTTAGGTCTAGGCTTAGGCTTAATCTTAAGCCCAAGCCGAAGCCTAGGCCTAATATTAAGTTTACTTCTAAGGTTAAGCCTAAGCCTAGGCTTATGCCTAAACTTAAGCCTAAGCCTAGGCTTAAACCTAGGCCTAAACCTTTAGAGGATATTTTTCCATAAAATTACTTCAACAAAGTATCAGTTTTTGGAACCCTGTCGATTGCGTCTCCCAAGGGGAAGAGCTCCAAAAATTTTATAGACAACCTCCAAAAAATCCGAATTGTTGAGAGGGTTATCCAAATTATAAATACCTTGTGTCTCATATTGAGCCAAAATTCTCAACGCCAAAGACAATGCAATATTCGGATTGATACTATTAAACATTCGTACCCCTTGTGAATATGGCGAGTTAGTATCATAAGATGTAAAAATTGTGGACCAAAAATATAAAACCATCCAGCCGAAAACCGCTACCAAAGTTGCCGCTGTGCCTAAAAAACTCTTGACCTAAAAACTCTTTATCCACCTACCAGATTGAAAAAACGTTGAGATCCAAAATCCGAAGTAAAGCGCATCAAACGTATAAAGCAAGTACACAATCAAGGAGATCGATGGGTCGGATTTTGTCGTTAAGATATAGGTAAAAATGGTTAATATGGCTACCAAGAATAGCATTTTTGCATAGTTGACAATAAAATATCCGAGCCAATGAACCCATTGAGAAAGACCCATCACTTTCATATACTCCTAAAATTGATGAAATTTGCATAAAATATGCTTCTTTTCCTTGCCTTTAATCGATTTTCTTTTTCCATAACAATTGATCTGACTACATAAATCACACTGGATAGGTAAGAAAATACGATTATTATAGGCAGAAACAACGAGCCGATTTCAATAATTTTTGTTTTATATTCGGGAAATGGAAAACGTTGGAGCTAAAAAAATTTGGATTTCCAAAAAAGTTGATCCGGACTTACAAAGAGTTGATCAGTTTCTTTGGCATCTAAAGGATCATTTTTTAAATAATGCATGATGGACATATCCACAGCACGTTGTAGCGTCAAAAATCCTTCTAAAAACTCAATTTTGATCTACAGGGTGGCGCACAAAAAACCGGATAGTTAAAAAAATGTTAAAAATAGTTTATCTAACAAAAAACAACGGCCTCTTTAAAAGTCGTACTACGCCTTAAGCCTAAGCCTTATACCTAAGCCTAAGCCTAAGCCTTAAGCCTAAGCTTTAAGCCCAAACCTTAATCCTACGCCTTAAGCCCAAGCCTTAAGCCTAAACTTTAAGCCTAAGCTTTAACCCTAAGCTTTAAGCCTAAGCCTTAACCCTAAGCCTTAAGCCCAAGCCTTAAGCCTACGCCTTTATCCTAAGCGTTAAGGCTAAGCCTTAAGCCTAAGCCTTAAGCTTAAGCCTTAAGTCTAAGCTTTAAGCCTAAGCTTTAAGCCTAAGCTTTAAGCCTACGTCTTAAGCCTAAGCCTTAAGCCTAAGCCTTAAATCTTAAGCCTAAGCCTAGGCTTAGGCTTAATGAAACTTTTAAGAAGGTCATTTTGTTTTTTGCTAATTAAGTTATATTTAAAATTTTTTAAATATCCGGTTTTTTGTGCGCCACCTTGTACTTTTAATCACTCCTATACCTCTCCAATATCCCGGATTTCCACCAGCAATATCATCCTTATTTATAGGACCAGAGAAAATTCCAACAGCAAAAGATTCGCCGGTACTCCAAAATCCGTCCATCCGTCTATGCGAATTAGAAAGCCGGATTTTATACTTGATGTTGGTAGTCGTATTAGGGTTTTGAACAAAGTCGTTTTCAAAAACAATCCCGGCTAAAATTGTTCTGTGAATTCAATTTTTTTTATGATTTCTTACCCATTAAAGGGTTGTTGCATTGGTCAGTAAAGCTTGTCTTGATATAGTCCACCAAGTCATCTTCATTACCAAAACCTACAAAAAATCTTAATTTATTATATCATTTTATACCTGTTACATTCGCAGAAACTTTTAAAACAATATTAGGTATAACACTTTGGTTCAAGTTATCCACCGCATAACGCATCTAAAAATTCGATCAAAAAATTGAAGCTGTAGGTGGTTGAGTGTAGCCCAGGGGCGGAAAAATGGGTGATAGCATCCAAAATTCACCCACCCATCACCAAAATCACCTACAATCACCCACTGAATAATGATGAGTGATAGTGGGTGGTTTACCAGTGGGTGATGCCACCCACTGGGTGATGGGGGGTGAATTTTTGGGAAATTGTATTTTCTCGTATTTCCTGAGCTTTTTAATGCAATTGAGTGATTTTGGGTGTAATCACCCAAAATCACGCATTACCCAGTGGATGAATCACCTACTATCACCCATCATCACTCAGTGGGTGATGCCATCCTGGGTGATGGCACCTTTTCGCCCCGTGGTGTAGCCTGGAGTTTATGCTTTATAGGAAACAGTCGTTAAGGAGGCTCCCTCGATGAGAACCTGATTTGTTGTTAGGTAGTCTTGTAATATGTGAACCCAATAAATAGTTGCTAGGCTTTTTTCCCTTACATACAACACCCTACAACATCACATACAACCCTATTAGATCACATGAGGGTGCCCGTTATTGTGATTTCTCCCATTGAGGTAGTACCCCCTTCTCCAATCAAAACAAGTAAAAGTTGAAATCCAAAAAACATACCACTACACGTTGCATAATTCCATCAATTACTGGATTTAATGGAGCATAAGCTATATTCATCAGGACTTCATAATTTGTTCTCGAATTGATGACATACTCCAGAAACGGACATTTTGTTAGTGTTCCAAGTTTCAAAATATCTTGATCCAAAATTGAGTCCTATAAAATAAAGATCTGAATTTGACAATAAAAAAACTTACATCATGCGAAGGTCCTAGCAAATCCATAGCAGTCCCAGTAATCGGCCAATCTGGATAATAGGTGATGTTATGAGATTTTTCGTATTTGCTCCGAAGCTAAAATTATTAAAAAAATGGGGTCGAAGTGATAGAGTTTACTCCAATTAGAAGGCCAAAACTGCTGCCTAGTAGAAGTATTGGCAGTAAAAATTCGACGGCAGTAAAAACAGGAGATCGTATTTGAGTTAGGAAATTTTTCCATAGCAAAAGTTTTAGTTGAGCAAACCAACCCATTGCCAGGATTAGATGGGCACTATATTGGGCTAAAAAGTTTTCAAATTTTCAAACGATTTGAACATTCAACTTCTCAAAAAACCGAATGACCTCATACAAAATTTCTTCTACCAAATAAGTGTCTTACTAGACGATTCTTTTATGTCCGTAAATTTTTTTTTACTATCATGTGTTTCAAGATTTCACATCTTATTCACTTCAAAAACATTTGCCATATCTTTAGATGTCTAAAAAAGTGCACGGCTGGCACGTTTTTTAATGGCTAGCACACTTTTCTCATTGTGTAAATACGATAAACGTCATATCAGCCTATGAACAACAATAAAATTATGTACACCAGGGGTAGTCTTCTCTTCATTTTAAGCTAAAAATGTACCAGGTGAGCACAAGTACAAAATTGGAACAAAATAAAAAAATTGGTGCCTAGAAAAAGATGAAGATGGCTATGAAAAATTTAAAGACTCGTCATTAATAATTTTATTGTTTAAGAACTGTAAAAATGATTATTATACTCATTTGAAATTTTTTGTGCTTTGGTTAGTTTATAAACAATTAGCATATAGACACATAGGAAACCCCCTCCCCCACACACATACATATTTTTTGAAATTACTCGGAATATCCTCCCAAAAAAATACAAAAAACAATTTTTCTCCATCATCCCTAAAAAATCCTACTTTTTGGAGGTTAGAAGCGGTGTGCGGTTAAAATTTATAGATCCTAAATTTATAGATGTTACAATTTATAGTAGGACTAAATTTATAGTCGACCGAAATTTATTTTTTTCGGATTCTGGATTTTGGATTCTGAATGTTTGACCCTTAGGCTAGGTTCCCCACCTGGTCAACTCTCACTGATTTAGGATAGCTTCACCTCCGATGAGGTGAGGCACCTTAAATTCGACTCAATTTTGCTGAAGAACAACTAGATTTGATTGAAAACGACCCGAATTTCATAAAAAAATCTTTTCGTTTGCAACGAAGCACTTTTCTTTTGCGACGAAGCGCACAAAATATGCTTTTTCCTGGTCAGAAAATGACATTTTAAAACTAAAGATAGGTATGTTAATAGGTCGGCAAGGGGGAAGTCTTCTCCCTGACCACGCACTCATGGACCCAAAATTGAGGGAGAACTATCACATGGATCCCGCTGAACATATAAGGTGGTCCATAAAAATTGGGTGTCAGAAGACTACCTCAAGCTAAAAAAAGGTTCATTTTTTAAAAATCTTAGCAGAATTTACTGAGGTGGTGGGGAGACCACCTCATCGGGAGTCCTCCCCCTATCTTGCTGACCTATGGGTACGTTACATCAAACATGCGTGTTTGGAATAAAAATGAATTTGATCAATTGATTTTTGTTTTATATAAAATGGCAAACATAGCTCTCTAAGCTGAAAAGGCAAATGATCGAAACTTTGTAACTGGATCGATCATTGCAAGACCACCATTGCAGTATGAACAAGTTGAACGGTAAATATCTTTATTCACTAATACAAGGTGTATCGAAAAAACCGGAATTTGAGCGATTTTTTCATGCTTTTTCGATCCGAAATTTTTTCTTCAAAAATCCTAAAAATGACCAATATTGGGGTAATTTTATGTGGGGAAATCGATTGCGCGCATTCTCGAAGCTTGAAAATACTTCTAGATTTGTATTTTTAGCTTTTTTGTATTTTTACCCAGATTCAGGAATATAAGTGCGTAAATTTTTTTATAGCTTTTATACACTTACTTTCCTGAATCAGGATCTGGAAACCACTTTCAAGCTACGAAAATGCGCGCAATCGATTCCCCGCATAAGATTACCCCTATATGGTTCATTTTTGAAGAAAAAATTTGGGTCGAAAAACATGAAAAAATCGCCCAAATTCCGGTTGTTTTTCGATACACCCTGTATATCACAATTTATAGATCAAATGAACAATTGAAGGTCAATAAATAGAAGGAAAAGAGAATCGAAGAAGAAGTGAAGAAGATTAGGAGATCGTTAGAACAGGGAACTAGCTATCGTACTTCATCAACTTCACAGGAAACCAAACAGCCATCCAAGGAAGTGAAGCGACATAAGGGACTTAAGAAGCGTCAATAGTCGGCAGTTCGATCTTATTTCACATTCCCGGGTACCTGTATATTAACTGACGTTATTTTTTCTTTCATAAAAAAGTTCACCTTTTTAATTGGAAGTACCATTTGTGCACTTTTAAAGTGTTTTTGAGTCGGAAATGACGTTGAACCATTCAAATAGTTATCGTTTAAGACATTAAAGTGGTTTAGCACTTGGAATTTTTTGAGCAGGAACATTATACCCGTTGCGATTACAAATGGGTCTATGAATTCGGCCTTCTTTGTTGATACAGCTAAAAGTCAGTTATAAATTTTTTCGTTAAAAAAACTTTCGAACTTTGGCAAAAAATCAAATTTGGACAAAAATCGAATTTTGTCCACAAAAAAATTTGGCTATAAATTTGAATTCTGGATAAAAAATCGGGGACTAGTATCGATTAGGTATCCCACTGAAAGTGAAACTTTTCGAAAAAAATTTTTTTCACCATCTGGAATTGACCCCTAGGAGTAATTTTATGCGGGGAATCGGAATTTCACACTTCCGAGACCTAAAAATCTTTCCCCGAATCAAGAAAAGGCTATGGCATGTGATTCTTGTCAAAATCACATGCTATATGTCATATAAATAGCCTTTTCTTAAAAGATTTTCAGGTTTCGGAAATGTGAAATTCAGATTCTCCGCATAAAATTACCCCCTAAAGGGGTCAATTTCAAATGACGAAAGAAAAATTTTTTTTGAACAATTTCACGTTCAGTTGGATACCTAATCGATACTAGTTCCGGAAAACTTTTTTTGAGATAAAACATATCGCCCCCTGTGAAGTGTGTTTGTAACTTACCGCTAGTCCTTAAATAAGTAACACAAAAAACAAAAATAAGAATTGCGCATGAAGCAACTTGATTTGCCGAATCCTAAAAACTCCAACTAACTATTAAAAGAAAAATTTCACACTTGCCAAAATAATTTTTTCTCTTGATAACAGCCTCTCAAATATTGCAATAAAGTATTTTAGCTCTTGAAGCTGTCGTTTGTCGAAGTTGGAACTTTCTTCATCAAGAATAATTGCCTTATGAAGTGTGTTCGATGTATTAAAAAGTTCATGCACTCGAACATTGAGATTGTTTCGTATACAGACTTCGAGATTTCGTTTCAAAATATACAGTTGTCCTATCTAAAATCTACAGTTTAGTGACCGTATAAAAGCCCAAAATTTGGTTGTTTCGAAACTTGTTTATGTTGTCGAGGATTTCTACAGAAATACAAAGCCAATCTTGATAGTTTTGGTGTCGTTAGAAAGCTGGATTAGCAATCGAATGACACCAAAATCATGCCCATAACTGGTTGCGGAGATATTGCATAATTATTTTAAAATGTCGAAAAAACTCACACTTTTTACTAATTATGCAATAACTCCTCAACCAGAAAGAGTTATGTCATGATTTTGGTGTCATTCGATTGCTACGAAATCCAGTTTTCTAACGACATCAAAACTATCAAGATTATTGGCTTTGTATTTCCGGAGAAATCCTCAAAAACATCAAACGACTCAAAATCTCACCTTGGATATCAATTCAAGTAATCTTTTATACAATACAATAAATTCCTGTGAGCCACTGATTGCGGTAACAGTGAACACATTTATAGATTTTTTATTGAACATTGCCACCGACTTGCCACATTCTTGGATAAAGGATTGAGTATAGACATATATGTAAGAATCTATAAGACTTCGTACACTTATATTTGCGACTCCTGGGCCGAGTTCCTAAAAAACCAACTATACAACAATCCTGAATAATCGTCGTTTTTGAAACTTTTGATAATTTATTCGAAAAAATCATGAAAAATGGAGTATTTTTCATTTTTACGACAACCTCTGAATCGTTGTAGTTTTTGAGGAAATTGCGTTTGGAATTTGTGTACATGTTTTCGTTGTAATACACAAACTTTTTTGAATTTGTTTGTACTAAAATCGTCAAATTTCAATGCAAATATATTTACTATTGTATATTATGAATTGGTAACGTTTAAAAATAATTGATTTTTCATTTTTTTAGCAAAAAAGAAAATTTTTGTGCAAAAAACTTGAAAAAGTGCATGTTTTCGTTGTAATAAACAAACTTGTTCAAATTATTTGCACAAAAATTTTCTTTTTTGCTAAAAAATGAAAAATCAATTATTTTTAAACGTTACCAATTCATAATATACAATAGTAAAGATATTTACATTTAAATCTGACAATTTTAGTGCAAACAAATTCAAAAAAATTTGTGTATTACAACGAAAACATGTACACCAATTCAAATTTCAAACGCAATTATCTCGAAAACTACAGCGATTCAAAAGATGTCGTAAAAACGAAAAATGCTCCACTTTTCATGGTTTTTTCGAATCTATTATTTTTATATGGTTTTTCCGAGTGGACTGGTTCTTTAGAAAGAAAGTATAAAAATCATGCCTCAAGCACGTTGAAGAATTCACTACAAAAGGATATTTTTCTTAAATCAGTACTAGCCCACTGATCGAACATCAAAGTGTGGTATGTTGCCCTAAAAAATTTTCAGCAATATTTACTTAAACAAAAATCATCAAAAGTACCTCGGATTGGTCATGATGAAAAAAGTGTCCATGATTGTGCCAAAAATGGACTTTCTTCCACGCTGTTGGGTAGTAGTAGCCAATGCCTAAATTCATATATTGCTTTCCTGGCCACGATTCAGGAAAAATTGGGTTATTGAAGCGAAAATTAGCATTTTTTTCAAAACCCCAAGCATTTTCAGGCTTCAGGAATGCGCACAATCTATCAAATCATCCCTAGAGAGTCTATTCTCCGCGAAAAATCTAAGTTTTTCGATTTTTGCTTCAATAAACACTCCGTTTCCCTGAATCAGGGTCAGGGAAGCGTTTTCACGCTTTGGAAATGCGCGCAATCAATTCCTCACATAAAATTTCCCATATAGGGCTCCTTTTTAGAAAAAAGTTTCGAGTCCGAAAAATTTTTTCATGTAAAATCCGGAAAATTTTTAGGACAACCCAATAGGATAGTCGTAAAACGAAGATTGAAGGCAAATATAACCTTATGTTTTAAGTTATTCTTTTCCAATTCCAGCCCCGCGGATATAACTGACTGGACTTGACTCTGCCAAAGTTGAATTCCGTTGATTCCCAAATGTTCACAAACGAAGACGAATGCATGACGGAAGGAGCGCATTTTCTGAATTTGAGCATTCAGCACCTTTAAAATGTTCATATTCGACGGTTGGTCCATCTCCAACAAAGCATTTAGCTTGATTTTCAATTCATTTCGAAAACCATCAAGCAATAGTCTCTTTGGTGAAATCTCGACGGAACCAAGGCGGTTTATACACATATTTGAGATTCCTTAAAAAAGACCAGTCAACTCGGAAAAAAGTTGCCATTTTTGTTGATATTCGAAAAGTTGATGAAAAATGGAGCATTTTTTGTTTTTACGGTATGTTCTGAATCGTTGTAGTTTTCGAGATAATTGCTTTTGAAAGTTCATGTTTTCGTTGTAATGCACAAACTTTTTTGAATTTTTAATAGATTTGTTAAATTTTCATAAAATGAACATTGTAGCAGTTTTTTATAGCTAAATGAAATAAACAAAATGACACCAAAATTATCGAATTTGAAAATTGTTTTGGGTTATTGAAACGAAAACCCTGAATCAGAATTTTCGTTTCAATAACCCAAAAAAATTTTTAAATTCGATAATTTTGGTGTCATTTTGTTCGTCTCATTTAGCTATAAAAATCTGCTACAATGTTCATTGTATGAAAATTTAAAAAATTGATGCAAAAATCGATTTTTCCGCACAAAATTCAAAAAAGTTTGTATATTACAACGAAGAGCTTGTAAGAAATTCAAAATTTCAAACGCAATTATCTCGAAAACTACAACGATTCAGAACATGCCGTAAAAACAAAAAATGCTCCATTTTTCATAAACTTTCCGAATATCAACAAAAATTGGCAACTTTTTTTTCGAGTGGACTGGACTTTTAAATAAAATCGTGTAATTTTCGGTTGAAAAAAAAAGACTACCCAAGGAAAGTTTGGTGATTTCAAAGACTTTTTGCGCGAGAAGACGTCTTCTCTCGAGCTCGGCCCATTGCTTAATATAGGTTTTCTCAATTTGGACCAAATCGCCGGTCGGTAGTAGATTTTGGAGTGACTCGAGTTGTTCAAAGATGGCGTGTGGAATGACCTTGAAAAGACAAATTTCAAATCACAACTTTGTAACGTTTTTTTCATGGCTAGCTTTACAAAAAATATCGGCTACTTGAAGAAGTGGATAAGGGCCGCCAGCCCGATCAGGCAAGTTAAGCAACGTTGGGCCCGCAGGTTCTCATTAGGGCAAAAATTTTGATCTATAAAAAATTTTTGCTCCATTTTTTGTCAGGAATGGTTTTTGTATATCGAAATTTTTGTCCTAGTGAGATCGAACCTGCGGGCCCAACGTTGCTTAACTTGCCAAATCAGACGGGCGGCTTCCTTATCCACTTCGCCAAGTAACCGGCATTTTTTGTAAAGCCAAAAACGTTATACCTGAATGATACGGCGAAGCCGTTTCTCCAATGCAGTATTATAATAGTTGGATAAAACTGCGGCCTTTTCTTTGTCGATGCCGAACGCCGTGCGCAGAATGTTCGAAATCGAATCGGCCAGCTTCAAGAACACAAACTTCACAGCAAGTGCATCATTCTTCAGAAGTTCCTCGAAACAACCCCTCCAACTAGGCAATAGTCCCCATAAGTAGGTGGAGTCGGTGCGTTGTTCAACCCTAGTAATAAAGCTTGGCTGGACAAGGCAAATATTTTTTAGACGACTAAGATCTGCGACGACTAGCGAAAAGTATTGCTGCAATATGAGCATGGCAAATTGTTGTTGTAGCTCAGCAACCTAAAAAGAATTTAGATCAAGTGTGTCATCAAGACTGATGTAAGATAGGGCAAAAATTGGGAAAAATTATCTTAAAATAATTTTTTCAAACTTTCGCGAAAAGGGAAAAATTCGAAAAAATAATAAAGAGTGCATGACGTCGAGTACTCGATGAACTTGATGTCATGCCAATTAGTCGTTTGAGCGGATTATCGGTGTACAGTACGAGAAAAATGGAATGTCCTGTCAGCATGGAAAAGGCTGACATGAAAAAAGCTCAGATGTTTTTAGAAGATATAAAGGCTAATGAAAAAAAGAAAAAAATCGAATTTTTTTGTTTGGATTCGGGGGTATGTGGGACGAGAAAAATATGAAAAAAATCGAAATTCCGATCGGATATCAGAAGGGAAGGATAGCATAAAAGGAGAGGTGATTCGAGAGCAAAATCCAGTTGGAGCCCAAGCTGATCGTAAACTCGGTCAGGGAAGCAAAGCTCTTGGAATTTTTACTCTGACCTCATTGATTTTTCCCTCAAAATGCTCAATAATTTGTGGAGTTTCAGCGTCATTTGGATCGAGACTTTGAATCTGTGTCTGCATCACCTTG
>JAQGBS010002222.1:0-13589 GCA_034698545.1 Acrobeloides obliquus | reverse complement strand
GAATATGCCGTAAAAACAAAAAATGCTCCATTTTTCATGATCTTTCCGAATATATCATTTTTCATATGATTGTAACTGATTGGACTGGTCCTTTAAGCCTAAGTCCTAAGCCCATTATGTATTTTGATGCGTACCCTTGAAGACACGTACCTGTTTGTTACGCCGTACTGTACCCAATATACACTGACATTTGTGCTGAATACATCTTCCATATCGTGTTGTACATTGTTCATGAAATGTACAGCCATCGCCCAATTCACGTACTGAAAACAATTCTATAGACATGATGAATTTTTAGATACCCTACTTGGAAGACATTTTCCACCACCAGAAAGCTCTGGTGAGCCTACACTTGTATAACCCGATTTACAATCTAAAAATTATTAAAAAAATTTTTTTGGACATTAGTGAAAACCAACTTCGAATACAATGCGTATTGTTTGACAAGAATCCTGGCGGACAATCACAAACCCCATCAGATGAACAGACAAATGGAAATCTGCATAAAAGCTTTGAATCTTTTTGGCAATCTTCTTTGTAACCAGGAGCTATAATGCTGTACGTTTTTAAATTTAAAATGAACACTACCCAAATTACACACTTTCTTATCTTCAACATCGTCACTTTCACTTGGATAGTAGTCCGATTGGCACCGACACTCGCCATCAACACAAATACTGTTATTAACATGAATACAGTCAACAGAGCGCTCACATCTATCACCAAGCCGTTTATACACATTCCCTGTTATCAGATTCCATGGATTTCCGGACAAATAATCAGAAAGGTACCATTTGAGTGAAGAAAAGTCTGTCAAAACGGAATGCTGTTGTAATATCAAAGAAAACAAGAGAATATACTGCCTTGCTACTAGGTTCATAGTCGAAATGAATCCGTACTAAATTGTGTATGTTATTGACAAACTCGGGAATTCTCAGGGAAACTTTAGAATCTGGCAAACTAAAGAATTCTTGGGGAAACTCGAGAATCCAGCAAACTTGAAAATTCTTAGGCAACCTCGAGAATCCAGCAAACTCGAGAATTCTAGGGGAAACTCGAGAATCCGGAAAATTCGAGAATTCTCGAGTTGGCCGGTAACATGTATTGGGTTGTTCGGAAAATAACCATCGTTTGCAGGTTCAATCGTATCGTTATAAAAATGACTCCTCCGGGGTTTTCTATGCGAGAAATCGATTGCGAACATTAAAATGGTCTGTGTATTGAAACGAAAACTTGAATTTGAATTCCTGAAGGAAAATTTTTTGAAAAATTCGGCAATTACTAAAAGTAGTAACGGTAGTAGCGCCAAAAAGTATTGTATTTTTTTGGCGCTACTACCGCTACTACTTTGAGTAATTGCCAAAAATTCCACCACCAATTGATAGAGCGCATCGAAAAACGGTAGTACCCCAATTTTCGTGCAAAACATATTTTTCATTTTTGAGAAAATTTAGATCAAAGTTGGCTAAATTTCGGCTAATTTATGCAAATTTCGATAATTTTTTTGAACTAAATTTCTTCCAAAACGAAGAATTTATTTTACACGAAAATTTGGACACTACCTTCTTTTTCGATGTGCTCTATCGAATGGCAGTGGAATTTTTCAAAAATTCCTTTAGGAATTCAAATTCAGGTTTTTGTTTCAATACACAGACCATTTTACGGTTCAATCGATTCCGAGAAGAAAAACCAAGCCCCAGTATGAGTCATTTTTATAACGATACGATTGAATTTGCAAAAGCGATTATTTTCCAAACGACCCAATACATTATATAATTGCCAAGTTTGGAACTACATAAGACAAATAAGGAAAATTCGGACACACTCATCGAAAGACCATTCAATGTATGGTCATTCAAGTGCTCGTAGGTAATTTAATCCGTAAGAAAAAAGTTCCGGGTGATTGAAAAGTTTACGCAAATAAAGAACAAAAGTTAGAATAGAGACTAAGAACATTCTATTCGAACCTGTATACATATCAACAACTTTTACACGATTCATCCGAAAATGGAGAGCTACAAGAAGGTTTTTTCATAGCAGGGATGGGCACCACATGGTTTTCGGATTGTGGTGGCTTACTTGCAGACGATCTGAGTATAATTGATAGTAAGAAAAGTTTATGAAATAGCGCAGAAAAATTTCTATTTAGGGTTTTTCATGTTGGGGGGGGGGGGGATCAGCCCTCCTCATAAAAATTGATTACGTCAATGCATTTTTGATGATTACGGGCCAGTCCTTGCCTCAAACAGCAGCTGCGTGGGCCAAACAGCTGCTGCGCGCTGCGACATGGCGCGCAGCCCGCAGCAACTGTGCGCAGCGCACAGCTGCTGTCTGATGCAAGGACTGGCCCTACGTTGAGAGGGGGGGGGGGGGGAGGTAAACCACTAAAAAGTTGATTATGTAATATCTGGATGACCTCTTGCATGCCTGTTAAACCCATTGCTCCATGCAGTCCCAACTTTTTTTTAAATTTTATGTTGAAACAAACTATAGCTCTTTTATTTTATTTCATTTTTTTCAAAAAATCGACACAATGAATCCATAAAGTTAAAATGATTGCAATCAATGACAACTGGAACTTGAGCTAGACGATGATGATGATCTTGAACGACTTCTCTTCTTATGCCCATAATATGGATTTGTGGGGTAATGTGTCCTGGAATCATGTCCATAATTCGGATAATAAGAACTTCCACTATAACCTAATGGTGCATTGGATGGATAGTGAACCTGTGGATTGATCCCTTGATTTGAATACGGTGAATAACTTCCAGAGCCTAGTGGTGGCGAAATCGATCTCGGATACGGCATAGCTCCGCTTCCGATACCTCTAGAACCATAAGGTCCTTGCATAGGCACGCTACCACTTCCCATATTAGAACCGTAGGGTGGAGTTCCGCTTCCAACTCTTCCAGAACTTGAACCATAAGGTTGAGAAATAGCTCCACTTCCGATTCCACCAGGACTCGAACCATAAGGTCCTTGCATAGGCACACTACCACTTCCCATATTAGAACCGTAAGGTGGAGTCCCACTTCTAACTCTTCCAGGACTTGAACCATAAGATTGAGAAATAGCTCCACTTCCGATTCCACCAGGACTCGAACCATAAGGTCCTGACATGGGCATAACACCACTTCCTATATTAGAACCATAAGATTGTGCTCCGCTTCCGATTCCGCCTGGACTAGAACCATAGGGTTGAGGAAAAGCTCCGCTTCCTACTCGACCAGGACTTGAGCCATAAGGAACTGATTGAGGAATAGCTCCGCTTCCTATATTGTTAGGACCATACTGTTGATTTGGATTATAAGGTTGTGCTCCTTGGCCGATACCTCCAGAATTAGGACCATAATTCTGAGGAATATCTCCACTTCCTATTGTGTTCGGTTGAATATAAGCTCCACTTCCTATGCCACCAGGTTGAGCTAAAATGATGAATTTAAAGTTAATCACAGATCCAGTTTTGAAATGTAGATCTATCAAAAAGTATCGAAATTTTTTAAAAAGAAACTCAAGAAGCTATTGTGGATCAGAGAGGGTCATCCCAGGGTCAAAAATCAAAAAAAATTTCTAAAAGTGACATATTTAGGGGTAATTTTATGCGAAAAATCGATTGCGCGCATTCCTGAAGCGTGAAAACCTTTTTTTCACCCTTAAACATAGAGAAATACGTATTTTTACTCATATTTTCACTTATCGTAGACAAATTAGTCCCGGAGTGACAAGTTAGTCCTGCTATGTATGGGGATAGTCAAAACAGCTATGGCGGTGGCTGGGAATAGACTTAATTTACTACCTTGTCATCTTATTACTACCTTGTTTTTCATACTACCTTGATACCAGACTAAGATGACAAGGTAGAAAATTATATCTATCCTCAGCCACCGCCATAGCTGCTTTGGCTATCTCCATTCGAACCATAGATGTTTTGACTATCCCTGTACATAGCGGGACTAACTTATCATCCTTAGAACCAACTTGTCAAACTGAGACTAACTTGTCCTTATTAGGACTAACTTGTCCTCAGGACTAACTTGTCTCCACACCATTGGATGAGGAGAACTCATAAGAAAAATCAAAAATTTTAAGGATTTTCGGGAAACACTATTTTTCTTAACAGATTTCAAGAATAGACGAGGGTTTATTGAAAAAAATGACAACAACAAAACTCACGATATGGTTGATTAAATCCACCACTACCAATAATTGGTGGCATTTGATTAGAAGGATATGGTGAATTAACCCCACCTCCGACTGGAGGACCTGATGGAAAATTTGGATTAGCTCCTTGACCAATCATTTTGTTCAACTTTATTTTGAAATTATAAATATAATATTAAAAAAATTAGTGATAAGCAACAAAAAACGAGTGAATTTGTAAGAATGATAATAGATTGAATCGATTCATTTCCATTGTTTGTTTAAAGATGTGTAGGAGTACGAGACTAGCCTTCTATGCACAATATTCTTCAATAAATTTAAAAAATTGAGAAACAGTTTTTCATGTTGAACAAGAAGCTGCAAAAAATTTTTTGAAAAAAGTGCTCTAAAAAATGGTTTTAGGCTCTTGAAGTTACATATATGTAAATTTCATTCAAACAGGTCTAACGCCTCGCAGAAGAGGTTTTATTACTTGATCAATGTACTAATGGAATGGTCGTCACCTGCGCTACAACATGGTATATTGATCTTATAAAAGTTTTCGTTTCAATAAATATTTTTCATGATATCTTCGTCATATATTGCCGCAACTAAATTCACATAATGGACTTTTTGACCCTTTTATGATGATTTTCGTTAAGAACAGTTATTAGAAAATAAAATAAAATTTAAAGATTTTTACCAAGGCACATATATCGGCACTAGGACAACCGTCACTTAGGTCATTCATCACGGTCAGTAGCATAACCAACAACGTTTAGAAAACACAAAGTTAAAATTTTTGATAAGAGATTATATTCAAGAATGCTGATAAGCACGCGGTCTATTTTTAAGCAAAAAAATTTAGCATAAAAGTTATGTTCTCTTTATCTCATTATTTTGAGATGAATTACACGTTTAAATTTTTTATTTCCTTTTTTTTCATTCAAATTGTGTATGGACAACAAGTTATCGTTGATACATCTAGAGGATCTGCTATTGGATATCATTTTGATCAAGGAAGTAACAAGTCTGCATTATATTATGGACAAGCTGATATTTTCTTGGGCGTTCCTTTTGCACAACCGCCTGTTGGTTCTTTACGATTTTCGGTAAACATTTTTTTCTTCAGGTCGCTTTTCCACTCTAAAGATAACCCCATATTTATATTTTTCAACAGAGTTATTGACCTTTTATAAATTTTGGGAATGGTTTTTTTACAATCTTAACCATAGGTCGGCAAGATTGAAGAGGAGGCCCCCGATGAGGTGTCCCCCCTCAATTTTGAGTTCATGAGTGAGTAAGTCAGGGGGAGACTCCCCCTCTTGCCGACCTTTTTTTTACTATCTCATATGTTAGGCGGGGTCCATGTGGTGATCCTCCTCAATTTCGAGTCCATGAGTGCTTGGGTCAGGGGGGGGGAGGGAGACTCCCCCTTTGCCGACCTATGATGTTAACCTACTAGTACGTATTATAGAAGCCTCAAAGGTTGAACAAGTTTTCTTCTACTCCATGGAATGCCACGTATTCACGACCACAATGCCCGATGCGCTGGTATAATTCCGAAAGTGAAGATTGTTTATATTTGAACGTTTTTACACCTAATGTAAAAATTTTCAAAGTTCGTTTTTAACAAGATACTTTAGGCATCATCCACAACGAAATTTCCGGTAATGGTGTGGATTTTTGGTGGTGGCCTAATGGTAGACTCAACCCCTCTTAGTGTGGAAGGAACAGTCCGAAATTTTGTGTCCAGAGGAGTTGTGGTCGTAGAGATACATTATAGAGTGGGCGCTTTAGGTAAAATATTAGTTTGAAAGCCAAATATCAGAAGAAACGATGTAGAGGGTGATGAGAGGAGCAAAATGAGGGGTCGATCATGGGTCCACCCCTTATGGTTAATTTTTTACAGGAGGTACCCCATTTTTCTTAAAGGGGGTGCAGACCGAAGCCCGATCTCGGTCGGAAAATTTTTTTTAAATGATTTTCTAGAGGTAATTTTATGCGGAGAATTGATTGCAACCATTTTCAAAATGTGAAAACGCTTTCCCGACCCTGATTCAGTGTTTTTAGTTCTTAGACGCTCGGTTTGATAGGCCGAGCGGTCTCGGTACCTGTGAGCGTCGCGCTACTTCCAGCACATCTTTGAGCGCCGATAGGCGCTCGATACTAGAATAAAATCCACGTAATTTTAGGCTTTTTTACTACGTTTACAGACGATTTTCCACCAAATCTCGGTATGTTAGACCAAGTAAGTTAACTCATATAATTTTCCAAAAATATGACAACACTAGGTTGAATCTCTAAAATTTGTCCAAGAAGAAATTTCCAACTTTGGTGGTGATCCAACTAAAGTCACGATTTTCGGCGAATCAGCCGGTGCCGCCTCGGTTTCTGCTCATGCATATTCACCACTTTCAAGAGGTATAACAGTACATGTGTATATGTTTAGGGCACATTTTTAGACTTATTCCATCAAGGTATTCAAGAATCTGGTACAGTTTTAACATGTTTCGAAGATGCCTTAGGACCGACGTATAAAAATATCGGATTCGCAAAGCAAGCATGCAATTTTACGGTCGCCATGTGGAACTCTGGAAATTTTAATCCATTAAAAACCTGTTTAATGAATATGAGTTACACTGACATTTTAAAGTATGAATATGTAAGTATGATTTTATATTTATAATAAGCGATTTCGTACGATACTTTTTTCTATTTAGTCTTCTTGGGCTCTTCTTAACGGAAATGTGATGGATGGTGGTAACTCCGTTTGTTGGGACATGGTTCAAGATAATTACTTCTTTCCCGGAGTACCACGAACTTTATGGCAGAATCGAACATCGGTTAAGCCCATGATCATTGGGACTAATAAAGACGAGTGGGCTGGATGGGGTAAGCTATAGAACTAGTCGAAGCCAATCGATTTGCTATACCAAAATTGATATTTTATTATTTCAGTGTTCACCGACCTTAACGAACAAAATGGTCAACTTTCCACTTTTACTAAAAATTATGTCGAGACTCAACTGATATCAAGATATAGTAATTTTTTGGGAGACCAAGCATCGGTTGCGTTGGAACTGTTTGAAAGTCTTTATCTTGATCCTCAAACATCTGACGATGATCATATGGCATGGTTGAAATTTATGGTGAATGTAAGCATAGTTCATTTTTTTCAGATAAACAAAAACTTAGTGTAACAATTCTTGTGACGGGGTACTAAGCGGAAAAAGTTGACCCTATAGAAAATGAGCTCCGAATCGGCCTTTGGCTCCCCTTCGGCTTAAGTGATTGCACAAGCCTTGATGCAAGATCAAATAACGGCTTGCGGCTCCTCCCGTTTCACAGCATTCTTCCCGCTGAATCACATCATATCTTCGTCCGTATGGAATCTGATCGGACCGTTGCATTCTCAAAACATAAGAGACACCGAATACAACATATCTGCTTCCTAGACCAGTGGAGGATTTGGAGTTCTCTAGATTCTAAAACATCAAAGTCCTGTGGCCAAGCATCATTCGGGAAGCTACTGATGCAAGATCTAATAACGACTTGTCGCTCCTCCATTTTCGGGGTTCTAAAATATTCTGAGGGAACATGTGTGACTCGTTGATATTTATGTGTAATAGTATTGAGGTTAGGAAATACACGAAAGGCGTGTCTAACACCTATCCGTGGTCAATAGGCCAAGGCTCTTTAGTCTTGCACCTTGCCTGTTCGATATAATAAACAAATCTCATGAGCTACACCAACTCACAAAACAGATAAACTGTTACACCTGTTTTCCATTTTCGTACGCCGTGTTATCTTTTAAAGATTATTTTTTAGATTGGCACATCCTTCATTTTTACGGGTCCTACCGGTCGAGACGTCGAATTTCATCTATGGAACAACAATTCTAATGTTTATCTTTATGAATTTACCTATTATTCCAAAGATTTAAATGGAAATGGAGAAATTCCTGGATATAATCGTGATAAAAGGATTTTAAACGCATTTAACAAAACGAATTTTTAGCTATAAGTCATGGCGCTGAAGTCGGTTATGTACTTATGAACGGATGGCAAGAAGGCAAAGTAAACGCTTCGGATGTTAAAATGGCTGACTTTTTCGCAGATTCATGGACAAATTTTGCTAAATATGGGTATTTTTAACCGTTTGAGACTAATATGAAATTTTTTTAGAAAACCAACGTTGGATGACACTTGGCAACCAGCAACATCCACGTTGAATAATATGGAATATTTAGAAATCGGCTCAAACCTAAGCATGAAAACCGGTTATCGAGTTCTAGATCAAATTCAATTTAATCGGGTATGTAATTAATTTTTTAAAAGGTTTCATGTTGGTAATTTTTGAAATTGGGCAAAAGTTTTCGGACTCGACCGGGACTCAAACCCAGACCTCCTGGCTACCTTTAATCACAGTGTGAGTAGCATACATGAGCAAGGGGGGTAGGTCGAAGACCCAAATGCGATACG
Source organism: Acrobeloides obliquus (assembly GCA_034698545.1). NCBI lineage: Eukaryota > Metazoa > Nematoda > Chromadorea > Rhabditida > Cephalobidae > Acrobeloides > Acrobeloides obliquus. The sequence continues at coordinate 4,962 of JAQGBS010002222.1, read as the reverse complement.
TTTGTCGACCAAAAAAAACGTATCGCATTTCATACATAAAAAAATTGTATCACAGGTAGGCGCGAAGCGCCGACCTGCAAAAATTTTCCCTCGTTCATCATACCCAACTGCGACACGTTTTCTAAATTTGACCCTCTTGCGGCGATATGGGGGTGGGTCAATCCACCCCTTGCCCACGTATGTTGAGTAGTGGAAAAATACACCGCTAAGTATTTACCAATTAACGGGCATCAATTGTAGGTCTCGGTAACACAATGGTAGTGCTCTTGGACTGTAGCCAAGAGGTTCGAGTTCCGGTCGGGTCCGAAAACTTTTGCCCAATTTCAAACTTACCTAGATTTCCTCGTTCTCGGCGTGGTTTAATCCGATCTTCAAAAAAATTATCAAATGAGAGCTAGATTTTAGGTTTTGCCAATATTTATCGGCGAATATCCACAAGATCTCCAAGACTATAACAACGGTTCTATAATAGGTAATAAATAGGCTAAAAGTATTAGCAGAAATATTTTTTCTAGGTTGTCCTACTGGATGGACCAAATCATCAACCAACTCAAAAAGATGTTATAATGTGTTTAATATTTCTTTATCACAAAAAGCGGGTCTTGATGTTTGCTTGTTCTCTTTGGCGTCAGTTATAAGCATTGATAATGCATTCGAGAATAGTGAAATCCAAGGTATGTCGAGACCAGAGTACGAAACAGGTTTCAGAACCCATTTTTATCCTCAGACTCCAGGCTCCGGACTCCCATGTAATCCGGAATCCATAAGGGGATGGAAAGGTGCTCCAAATCGAAAATTCTCCAAATTTACAATTTTTCTCAATGACTTCCCTCTATAATCATGACCCTAGATACGCCTCGAGGGCCTGGGTTCTGCTTCTTTCGAGCTAGAGAAAAATTTTTAGCATATATCACTTCAAATGCGCCAAATTGCGCTCAAACATACATCGGCTTGATTGAAAATGGAACAGCATGGTCGTGGGAAAACGGTGATACAAGCTCTTATCGAAATTGGGCGACCGGTATTTTCATGAATGAAACCATGAATGCTTTGCTTAATTTTAGGTTATCCAACGACTGATCCAAACTCAAATTGTACAGCAATCAATTCAAAAGATGGAAAATGGTTGAATCAAGCGTGTAATATTCCTTTGTGTTATATATGTAGTTTTGATTTTTAAGACAGGCTATTTTTTGTGATAGTTTCCAGTGACGTAATTAGAGATGATTGAAGGGGTTGATACTCGATATTAAAATTTTCATGACTCCTTATTGGGGTACCCTATGTTCAAAAACCCCAAGTACCAAAAATCAACAAATTTGGAGCCAAAATAAAAAAAGTTGAAAAATTGATTTTTTAACATGGGGTACCCCCGATAGGGGGTCAAAAAATTGTGTGCGAAAATTTTTTTTCTCTCTTAAAACATTTTTTCAGGTTAATATTTCTAGTTTTCATCCAATATTAAGCTTATTTTACGTTAATCAATCATTTTTTGTCGAAAAAATTTTTTTGTCTAAAACCCGCCATGACTTCCCCCTTTAACCCGGGACTGCGCAGCGTATCATATATGATACAAAACATTTCGCAATCAAATAAACAAGCGAATGATTTAATAAAGATCTCGGAAGCAGCTTATTTAGTGGTTAGCCTTTCTAGGAGATTCGTAAACATTTTATGCTGATTGTTTATATGATTGGTGATATTGATTGCTCATAAATTTAGCTTAAAACTAGATGTCTCGATTTTTTTTTTCATTATTTATACATGTAAAACATTTTTTCTTTTTATATTTGTGAATTCTTATTTGTTATGTTCTATATTTTTTTTAATATAAAAAATTACGGAGCTAGTCCGGCTGGGGGAGGGGACCAAGTGACGTTCAAAAAAATTTTATCCGATTTTCTACATGTCTATATAAAAGTTAAGAAAAAAGTTCCAGATGATTAAAAAGTTTATGCAAATAAAGAACAATAGTTAGAATAAAGACTAAGAACATTTTATTCGAATCTGTATAACATATCAACAACTTTTACACGATTCATCCGAACATGAAGAGCTACAAGAAGGTTCTTTCACAGCAGGCAATTTTGGGATGGGTACCACATGGTCTTCGGATTGTGGTGGCTCACTTGCAAAAGATCTGACTATAATCGGCAGTAAGAAAAGTCCATGAAATAGCCCAGTTGCTACGACCAACACATTTGTTCTTGCAAATAAACGGACAACATTTGACGGGACTAGCATCATGACAACAATCGCCAAGAATGTAGAAACACCGCCTTGAACCACAGGAAAGCCAATCGCACCAAGAGCGTCACTGATTCGCTCATCTGGGTCCACGCAACGACTTCGGTAGATTCTATAGCCAACATGTGTGGCAAAATCTATACATAGACCAATACTCATCTAAAAGTGTCAATTTGTTTTCATTTATGCTATCAATATCGGCATATACTCGAATGAAACGAAAGGTTTGAAACGATACAAATGAAGCGAACACAGATGGAACGAATACAAATGAAACAATCAAATAAAATGAAACAATGTCATTTCCAGAAGGCGTTTGGGAACGAGTTGAATGTGTCTGAACATTGACACGAAAACTCTGAATTTGGTTTCGTTCCATTATGTCGTTTCATTCGCATCGTTTCATTAGAGCCTATGTCTCAATATCTTACCAATATATTCACAACTGTTGTCGGGTCAAGATCCGCGCCCCACAACGAAAGATACCCAGCTACACCGATGTCCATCGAAATTAGAATAAAGACCACCCAGAAGACGATAGAACTGTCTGCAATGAATAGAATGCAAACGACAATCATTGCGAGTATAGCAGTGCCCAAGGAGCTCAGAGTTGTACTTTTTAATTCGAGCATCTAGATGAGTATTGATAAAGAGAAGTGGGCAAATGGAATTTTTTACTTGATCACTAAAGAAATTGTTTTCATCAAAAACAATAGCTTGATATTGCGGGTATCTTGCGGTGATGTTGCGCCATACCAGCAGCAAACTTGTTCGCACATTCCAATTGGGAATTTTAAAGCCGGTTGTAAAAAAGAATTTTTCGACATATTGTTTGCCAGTCTGAATAGAGAAATATTAGAAAGTCCCCCAAAAAGGAATTATGGGGTCAGTTATGTACATCCGGAAGTGCGTTTTTTACGTTACAACTTCGTACACTTCCAACTTGAAAAAATGGGGAAATTTGAACAGTTTTGATGAAAAATATGGGGGATGTGTTAGTTGTGTGTGTTAGTTAGTTAGTTTAGTTAGTTAGCTAGTTAGTTAGTTGGTGTGTATTAGTTGTGTGTGTTGTCTCAACTTTCTCAAGTGTACCCTAAAGTCAGGCTCCTAAGTAAGTCTCCAGACTCCCCTCTCACGCCAAAATCTCTAGAAATTTACTTCTTTGAGATGGAGGGGTCGGAAATTGTAAGAATCCTAAAATTCATCACTGAACTTCCTTACCCTATTCGGATTATCATTCCACCTCAAAAAGGAATTCCATTGCTTATTAAAAGAAATTCCCAAAAACGACTTAAGAGTTTCATAAAAATTCGCATCATCTTCGGCAAAATACTGTCTGTAATTGTTGAATTCTCTAATCCAAAGTTGGGTTGAGTTTGGTCCCATGGAATATGGTGTGCCTTCTAGCTCCTCAACCAAACTCATTAGAGTAGCCATCTAAACAACCGAACTTTTTTGGATAAAACTTTTGGCATACACAATAACGAGACGACAAGAACGGGACGATTGAACGGGGCGAATCGACGGGACGAACAAGAACAGGACGATCGAACGGGACGACAAGGATGGGACGGTCGAACGAGACGACAAAAACGGGACGAATCGACGAAACGAACAAGAACAGGACACAAAAACGGGACGACAAGAACGGGACGATTGAACGGGGCGAATCAACGGGACTAACAAGAACAGGACGATCGAACGGGACGATTTTTTCCTTCAGATCACAGCTCCTTTAAGAAATTTTTAGATAGTGTAAAAGACTTTTTCTCAACTTTTTATCCTGAGTAAAAAAGTCTTTGACACCATATCAAATTCCTTTTAGGAGCCGAGATCTGAAATCGTCCCGTTATTGTTCATCCCGTTTTTTGTTGTTTGAACAATCGTTCCATCCCGTTATTGTGTTTGCCAAACTTTTCCTAGATTACCTCTTCAGGATGTGTACTAAAATCTGGGGCATGGTTTACATAAACTCTTCCAACCACACCCTCTGACCATATTTTGTTTTCCGCTAGTCTTAAATAAACGCTAAGTGGGGAATCGTCGACTAGTAGACGACTAGGCGTCAAATTTGGTTTCAACAGACTACATCCATAAAAGGCAAAGAAAATATACGTAGCATAAATTCCAATAAATGCAATCCTAAAAAAATCTACACTGAAATACCGTTAGAAAAATAAATTTCGGCAAATATTTTTGAGCCCAATCTTAAGTTATAAACGCTTCTCCAGGCACAAGATTTTCTATATATGTGCACGTGCAAGCCGCCTTATATGTTATCCGATCCCTATTGTCGGAAACTTTTCACCATAACTTTTGTTAGGAACATATATACATCGAGATCTTGGTGTCTTTTTCAAGCTCACGATCGTAGCTTTAAAATGATACCAAGATCATGATGTATAGATGTTCCTATCAAAAGTTATGGCGAAAAAGTATCTAGACATATCTTACTATAGGGGTCGGATCATGTTTGCATATTCTATAGCCTAAGTATAAGCCTAAGACTGAGCCCAAGTTCAAGCCTAAGCTTAAGCCCAAGACTAAGCCTAAGTATAAGCCCAAGCTTAAGTATAAGCCTAAGCCCAAGCCTAAGCCCAAGCCTAAGACTAAGCCACCCCCTGTAATTTCAAAAAACCACCTTGTAGATTTACGACATAGAAACGGTGCCAAATAGTTGCTAAACAAATTATGTGTTGGTGAAACAAAATTTGT
>JAQGBS010002221.1:0-13589 GCA_034698545.1 Acrobeloides obliquus | reverse complement strand
AAAATATTTATAATGAGTTATGGACTAAAACGAATGATTATTATTTCAGCATATAAACAAGCATTTTTCAACAAAAAAAATTCGCCTGCGGCGCTGGTTTTTACATTGACTCAAGGATTTCAACAAAATTTTCGGAGCATTTTCAGCTTAAAAACAAGCATTTCTCAAACAATTTTTCGCCTGTGGCGCTGGTTATTGCATTGACTAAGGGTTTTAACAAAATTTTTGTCGAAAATTTCTAAGCGTTTTCCGCTTAAAAATGAGTGTTTTTCAGCAAAAAAATTTTCGCGCCGATAGGCGCGAAAAACAGAATTAAACTAATTTTGAAATTTTTTAAAAACTCGAAAAAATTGCCTTAGTCCCTCCCCCAGTCGCGTATTTAGGGGGGAACCCGGGGTGGTTCCCCCCCCCCCATTCCTGGAAAAATTAAAAATTGCGGCGCTGAAAAATTTTTTGAAAAATGCTTATTTATATGCTGAAAATGATCAAAAAATGACTAATTTTTGGTTTTAAAACAATGTCAAAATTTAAAACAATGAAAAATTTTGTTGAAAAATGGAGAAAATTGGACAATATTGGTAAAAAACCTTAAAGAAAAAAAACAGCACCGCAGGCAGAAATTTTTTTTGATAAACGCTTGTTTTTAAGCTGAAAATGCTCAAAAAATTACTATTTTTGTAGAAAAAATGGACCATTTTGGTGCAAAAATAGGAGATTTTGGTCGTTTTTGGTAAAAAAATCATAATGGAGGACCATTATAATTTTTGTTGAAAAATGCTTGTTTATATGCTGAAATAATAATCATTCGTTTTAGTCCATAACTCATTATAAATATTTTTTTAAATTATCGGTCCCGAGGAATTTGATCTTTTCTTTAAAAAACGTGGCACAACGTCCAAAAACGTGGCGCGTGGCAAAAAGTCCAAATTCGTGGCATTTGCCACGAAAACGTGGCAATATAACATCCCTACTTGTAGCCATTTTCCAACGCCAACGTGTTCCTCGTAGGAGATTACCCCTAGAGGATATTGTTCCATAAAATTTTCTTTAAAAAAGTGTCAACTTTTGGAATCTGTTGATTACGTCTCCCCAGGGGGAAGAGCGCTTCAATTTTTTATCCAGGATTCAATTTTATGGCCAAAATTCGGTTTTTTGGTCAAATTCGATTTTTTATCCAGAATTCAATTTTATGACTAAAATTCGATTTTTTTTATCAAAATTCGATTCTTTGCCAAAGTTTGATTTTTTGGCCAAAAATCGATTTTCGATTTTTTTTATCAAGATTTCAAATTTAGTTCGATTTTTCTTTATCAAAATTCGATTTTTTTACCACAATTCGATGATTTTTGGCATGACTAATAAAGCAGACTTTTGATGCTCATTTATTCATTTAAATCTACTGGCTTATCAAAACGAAAACTTTCAAAATGTACACTTTGATATTAAAATTTGCCAGTTCATTTTGGATTTGTAAAAAGATATTCCTTTGACTCATCATCAAAATTTTTATTCATTTTTCAAAAAATTTTAGCTCATTTTGGTCGATATGAATTCTACAAATTCTATTTCTATGGCAAATGAATCCACTGCAAGTACTAACAAGGAAACTGTGGGCAGTGATTCGGCATCCACTTCATATAATAATTGTAAATTTTGTGGAGTAAAATTTTTTTATGTTCCGTAAAAACGACAATAAAATTTTCTGAAACTTCTATATGTTTGACGAGAAGATTGCAAAAAAGTTGGCGCTTACAAGTAAACATCACGAACTTGATTTCTTCGATTTCACCCAAACATACGCCAATTTTTTACTCATAGTGGGAATACTAAAAAGCCGCAAGAAATTTTTCCCCCGGACATTTCTATGAGGAGATAGAGCTCCAAATGTGGTTTTTGTGGTTAAAATTAGGGCTCAAAGATACCATCATAACTTTTTATGATTAAAATATTTTTTGCTAAATCTTTTTGCATTTGTTAGAGGGTGAAAAGACGCAAATTATGGTATATTAACTTTGGCCTTAGACCTTTATCTTTATGGCTAAAAACGTCTTACAAAAATACACCATTTTGTCATTTTTGTAAGACCTTTTTAGCCATAAAGATAAAGGTCTACGGCCAAAGTTAATATACCATAATTTGCGTGTTTTCACCCTTTAATAAATGCAAAAAGATTTAGCAAAAAATATTTTAATCATAAAAAGTTATGACGGTATCTTTGAGCCCTAATTTTAACCCCAAAAACCACATTTTGAGCTCTATCTCCTCATAGAAATGTCCGGGGGAAACATTTCTTGCGGCTTTTTAGTACTCCCACTATGGGTAAAAAATTGGCGTATGTTTGGGCGAAATCGAAGAAATCAAGTTCGTGATGTTTACTTGTTAGTGTAGTGGATAAGGCAGCTGACCATCCGATCTGCCAAGTTAAGCAACGTTGGGCCTTCGAGTTCGATCCCTGGTGGATAAAACTTTTTTTACTCACTAGGGATCAAAACAAAAGGAAGAAAAGGAATAAGAAGAAGAAGAGAAGGAAGAAGAAGAGGAGGAGGAAGAATAAGGAGAAAAAGAGGAAAAAGGAGAAGAGGAAGAAGAAGCAGATGAAGAGGAGGAAGAAGAATTGCAAAAATTTTTAGATTTTTGAGAACAAAAATTTTTTGCTCCCTGAAAATCAAAATTTTCTTTTTGAAAATTAAAAGTTTTATCCTAATGGGATCGAACCAGCGGGCCTAACGTTGCTTAACTTGCCATATCGGACGATTGGCTGCATTATCCACTGCACTATGGAGTGCCAACTTTTTTGCCATTTTCTTTTCGTGAAACGGACTACTAATAAGAATCGATTTTAGACCCAGAAATGAGTGCCGAGCAAGAATTTTTCCTATACGAATTAGAAACAACCGATTCGGGTAGCATCGGCTTAGTTTTGAGGTACATAATTTTCCGAATATCTTAAAGGATCAGTCCACTCGAAAAAAAACACTATGAAAAAGTTATATATTCGTAAAGTTCATGAAAAATGGAGCATTTTTTGTTTTTACGGCATGTTCTGAATCGTTGTAGTTTTTATGAAAATTGCGTATGAAGTTGGCAATTTTTAAAAGTTTGTGTATTACAACGAAAACATGTACATAAATTCAAAATTTCAAACGCAATTTTCTCGAAAACGACAGCGATTTAGAATTTACTGCAAAAACAAAAAATGCTCCATGTTTCATGAACTTTTCGAATATATAACTTTTTCGTAGTGTTTTTTTCCGAGTCGACTGGTCCTTTAAGCTAAAAAATTTCAATTTTAGAGCAATCTATGATACTGGGGATGTTCACAAATTCGCAAGAGCACTAGAAAGAAGGATTGCGCATTATGACAAAAGCATTCTCAAAGTTTCAACTTATCATTATCAGGGGTTCATGGACTCCATGAAGCAATTGTCCGGCTTGGGTGACAAATGTTTAGATATCAAGGTTAGAATGATAGCCCGGTTCTAGAAACAAGGGCTTCGTGGCCCGCTCTGGCAGTTTCTAGAACCGAGTCGATGTCTGAAAAATTCTTTAAAGGACCGATGCAATGAATATTTTCAAAAAAAAAATCATACCAGTCCACTTTTGGGGAGTTGGTGCGATAGAGCACAAAATTTGAAGCATTTTTTGCTTTTACGGCACTACTTGAAAATCTAACCGTAAAAAGTTATGAGCAAAACAAAATGGAGAAAAAATTTTCAAACGAGTTTGAACATTGAAACGAAGAGCTTGTGGGATCAGTCAGATTATTTATTGAAACAGTTTAATAAAACATAAAATTCAAAATCTTGATAGTTTGGGGGAGAAATACATAGAATAAAGTGTTTTATAAATTATCGAGAAGAATAAAATGACACCAAAAATATTTTATGTTATTGAAGCGAAAACCATGAATCAGAATTTTCGTTTCAATAACTTAAAAAATTTTTAAATTTCGTGAAAAAATTTGAAAAATTTCCGCAAAAATCCGATTTTTGGGAGCCAACCTGTAACTTTTTGGGACGAAAAATGGTTTTTTGCACACAAAAAACGAAAAATTACCATTTTGGGACATCTTGTAAAAAATTTTAGGGAGTAACAGAAACAATCGATTCAAATGTTCAAGAGATGAGTGCCGAACTGTTAAAGAAAAGCACAGAAATCGTTCGCTACAGGAAGCTCCAAAGAAACGCGAACACGGCTATCGACCAGATCACAATGTGTTTACCAATCTTGGAGAATTATGCGAAATTGCAGAGTTTGATGAAACAGAAAAAGTATGCCTTGATTTGTTAGCTTAAAGGACTATGGTCACGAAAATAGAATTTTTGAGTCAGAGTATTGAAGCGAAAACATGAGTCAGAATATTGAAACGAAAACATAAGTCAGATATTAAAACAAAAACATGAGTCAGGATATTGAAACGAAAACATGAGTCAGAGTATTGTGAAACAAAAAATAACGGCAAATTTCTTTTCTCTGTTGAGAACAAAATTGACCCTGATCAAAAAACCTTTATTTAGATACTACCAAGCCCTCAAAGTCCTAGAAGAACTGGAGCATACCTATTTATCCCACATCCAAAAATACCGCTTCACCCAATCTTTGGCCAAATCAATGGCTCCAATAAGGGATCAAATTCGAGAAAAATCCTATTCCGAGCTCACCGACTTCCTAGAAAGCCTCCAAAAGATCTCGAGAAAAATCGGCGAGGAAGTCCTCAAAAAGACCGCCGAGCACCACCAGATCTTCAAACCGGACAAGAATAAAGACCTCAAACAAAAGAAAAGTTCGAGCACACCCAGGGACACGGAATTCGAGATCTCAAAAGATGGCTCACTGATGAAGAAATCTCCGCGGAATTCGGAAAATTCCTTGGAGATTCATCAGAGAAAAGAAGAAAGTTTGAGTGCTCAAGACAAAATCGATTTTGCGCCAATTCACCGATGCTGTCAGATTTTCAACGTGCTGGGTGACAAGGAAAGATTCGAGGTCTACTATCGGAATCAGAGGAGGGAACAATCGATGGTGGTTAACCGTCCGCCAGTTAAGTTGGTTAGTTTTTATAGATTGTCAAATGCCATTCTGAGCGGAAAAAAGTAGTCATTTTTTGTTGATATTCGAAAAATGCAAAAAATGGAGCATTTTTTGTTGTTACGGCAAATTCTGAATCGTTGTCGTTTTTGAGAGAATTGCGTGTAAAGTTATCGATTTTTGAAATTTTGTGTATTACAACGAAAACATGAACGCAGTGAAAATTCATAATTTGTGTATATTCTAGCAAGAATCAATCGACACCTATGTCCGATATTTACAAGAAATAGTTGGATTTTTCGTCGTCGAAGACAATATTATGCAAATGCAGCCAGGCCTAGTCACCGCCGCACATAAAGATCAACTATGGGAGATGGCTCTTCAACAAATTACGCACACCATGAATTCACATTTTGTAAAATTTAACCAAAAAATGCTTAAGCCTAGGCTTGGGCTTAGGCTTAGGCTTAAGCTTGGGCTTAGGCTTAGACTTGGGCTTAATCTTGGGCTTAGACTTTGGCTTGGGCTTAGGCTTAAGCTTAGGCTTAAGCTTAGGCTTGGGCTTAGACTTAGGCTTGGGCTTAGACTTAATCTTGGGCTTAGGCTTGGGTTTAGGCTTGGGCTTAGGCTTGGGCTTAGGCTTAGGCTTAGGCTTAGGCTTAGACTTAGGCTTGGGCTTAGGCTTAATCTTGGGCTTAGGCTTGGGTTTAGGCTTGGGCTTAGGCTTGGGCTTAGGCTTAGGCTTAGGCTTAGGCTTGGGCTTAGGCTTAATCTTGGGCTTAGGTTTGGGTTTAGGCTTGGGCTTAGGCTTGGGCTTAGGCTAGGCTTAGGCTTAAGCTTGAGCTTGGGCTTAGGCTTACTACTTTGACATCCCTTTAAATCGACAATGTTTAGGGAAACTGTTTGGATGTCGGGATGATGTTGAAAATGAAAAAGGTCATTCTCCTATTTGCCTTAACAATGAAAAGTTATGGTTATAACATTAATTCGTTGTATACGCTGTTGCAAAACTTCAGGTAATGAAAAATCATCACCTGGTCACCGCTAAAATTTGTTGGGCGGCCAGATAGTGAAAAAGTTGCTTACTTATTTTGAGCTAAGAGATCCAAAAATTTTTTCAAATTCTAGAGATCAATACAACGAAATCCTGATGCGAGAATACTGTGCTCAATTTGAAACTGCGCTTCAAAATGATAATTATACGCCGATTATGGTTCGGAACGAGGAGGAATACAAAGCTGTTATGAAAGACTTTCCTTATTATAGAAGGGGTCAAGATCAGGTATATACAATATACCATGTCCTTTTCTTAAAGGGCCAGACACTCGGAAAAAACACTATGAAAAAAGTTATATATTCGGAAAGATCATGAAAAATGGAGCATTTTTTGTTTTTATGGCATGTTCTGAATCGTTGTAGTTTTCGAGAAAATTTCGTTTGAAGTTGACGATTTTTGAAAAACCTGTGTATTACAACAAAAACATGAACGCGGTGAAAATTCATCCCTGAATCAATAAAAGTTGTATATTGACGCGAAAATATATATAAAATTTTCATTTTTCATCGACTTACGAAAATTGCAAAAAATTTTTTAATTTTCGCGTATACACACAACTTTTATTAATTCAGGGACGAATTTTCACACTGCGTTCATGTTTTCGTTGTAATACACAGTTTTTTTTGAACTACAACTTGAAAAATTCCAGGAAGAATTCCCTCGACGATTCCCGTTTTCCCAATTCGTTCCAGCCGTCTACAAACAAGCCAAAAGCTACCTCCTCGGCTGTCTGAGCTTTATGGAAGACCTCCAACTCACTCAGACCGAAATCGACGATACCGTTCGACAATATGCAAATGTGTTACTAGCCAGATGGTCAGGATCACTAAAAGGATTTGTGACGAACAAAAGCCGATCCCTAATTCAGGCAAGCAATGATATTGAAACAAAAAATTTTCACATACAAATCTAGCTAATCCAAATTACCATCAACATGGCCTATTTGGAGCGGTCGTGCGAATTTTTGGAGAAATATATCACCGAGCTCACCAACAGAGGAGAAGGTGGTGGCAGTTCCGGGCATTTGGTGACACTCAAAGGACAGATTTTCCAAGAAGCTAGGTCGGAGATTGAGCAATTGATCGAGCAAGCGCTCAAGGATAAAGTTGATGCGTTTTTAGAACTTGGTAATTTTGTTGTTGTTTATTTTGCGGCAAAACAATTGGGTTAGCAAGTGCAAAAAAGGGCTTAGGATTGGACTTGGGCTTAGGTTTAAGTCTAGGGGCTTAGGCCTAATTAGATTTTGCCCTTCATTTTTGGATTTTTTCTATTTTCCTATATTTGAAATTTTTTTAGCCAATTACGATTGGGAACTACCTCAAGCGAGCGGTGTTGCTAGTGATTACATAACTGATATAATAAACTTTTTGACGACCACATTTACATCATTTACCAACTTGCCTTCTGTTTTGGCCAGAAGTGTTTGTATGCAGGTAAAAAATTTCATGAGAAAATTTCAAAACCAATTTCCATAGTCCGTTTCAGTAGCCAAATGGGAATACATAGCATAATAGCTAAGATGGTAGTTCTTCATTTTCTAGGATCTCGCCACAATCGAATTTCATAATTTGTTAAATTTTAAGAAAATTTTTATCAGGCTTCTAATTTCGACCTCGAGAAATTTTTTTGCCTACCGTTTTTTTTTAAATTTCTGAGATTGAAAAAAATTTAGACCTGTAAACATCTCGCCGAACGCCTCCACGAAATGCTCCTCTCCCCAGAAGCCAAATCGATCAACAACGGCGCCTTGGAACAATTCAGTCTTGATGTAATGCAATGTGAAATGTTCACCGCCCAATGCCCCATCGAGGGCTTCGAGAATGCTACGTTGACCATGACTTTTGCCCACTTGAGACAATTATTAGACTTGGTAATGAATGCCGACTGGAGTACATATTTGGCCGAGAGAAGTCAAGAAAATCGGAAGTACATGCGGGTTCGTGCCACCGATGCTTCGACGTTGTTGGAAAAGTAAGGAGGCTTATTCAATCCAAATTTTCTTCATCCCAAAATCTTCATTTTTTGATTGGGCGCAAATATCGGGGTGCAATTTCGGGGCGCAAATGTAGGGGAGCAAATATCGAGGCGCAAATGTAGGGGCGCATATATAGGGGCGCAAATATCTGGGCGCAAATGTAGTGGAGCAAATATCGAGGTGCAAATGTCAGGGCGCAAATGTGAAAGTGCAAATCTCAGGTGCGCATATGTGAGGGCGCAAAAGTCTCCCATCCACGTCAATAACATGAATGGCCAGCGTCCTAGCCATTCGTTCAGCCTTTTGAAACCCCACCATGAAACAGAGTTTCTAGCCGTAACTTTTTTTAGAATGATAGAATTTGAAAAGAAAACAAGTGGATTCTTCGGCAGAGGTGGTGACCGGAAGAAGCTATACGACACGATTTTGCAACAATTGAAACGACTAGGAAATTAAAATCTCGAATTTTGTATTTCGAGACCGGCATATTGATTAATGTTGACGAAAAAGAGATTATCGTTGCCTGAAAATCAGGGGTTCGTGTCACAACTCGAATTTTTTTAATTGAACCAATTTTACGATGTTTCCCATGGGAATTTTTGGTCGATTCCTTCTCTAATCGATTCCCCGTACCGAAAACGGTATTAGAATACCAAAAATAACGTATTTTCTCGTATACTTACTATTCTGAATCAGGAAAAGTCTGTGTATTAACACGAAAACTCGACTTTTAAGTTTTAAAACCCATATTATAGTACTCTAATGAAAGAGCTCGGTGAGATGAATCGAAATTTGGCAAAAACGACCTTCCCTGATTCAGAGAAAGTTGGTGTATTGACACGAAAACTCGACTTTTTAGTTTTAAAACCCATGTTATGGTACTCTAATGAAAAAGCTCGGTGAGATGAGTTGAAATTTGGCAAAAACGATCTTCCTTGATTCAGGGAAAGTCGAAGTATTGACACGAAAACTCGTTTCTTAGTTTTGTACCCCATGTTATGGTACTCGAGTTGAGGAAAAAAGGAACCAACCATAACGTAAAATTGGTTCAATTTTTAAAAAGTTTGAGTTTCGACACGAACTCCTGATTTTCAGGCAATGATAATCTCTTTTTCGAATTCCTATAATTTTCATACGGGTTTTCTCCACGACATAAATTTTTTCATCAAAAGTGATGTTCTACAAAGTTGTTCATCGTGATCCCAGGAATTCAATGAGCGACCGCTTAACTCAGACGGATTCCAATTGACGGAGATATGTCCATAAAACGGAAAAATATGGATAAAAATCTTCTGAGGAAAATCCTGTAGAAAAATTTTTCTTTCTTTATTTTTATTATGATTTTTAAAAAAATTTTTTACATGCCTATACACATGCTACCTTGTTTGCTTATCGTTATAAACTATAAACAAATTATTAATAAAAAAATTCTTCAACTCCAACAAATTTAAAAAACATGAATCAGGGTTTTCGTTTTAATAACCCAAAATGATGTTCAAAATGAATAATTTTGGTGTCATTTTATTCGCCTCATTGAGCCGAGAAAAATGCTATATTTACTTTTTCCTAAATGCTCAAGAAATTCAAATTATTTTCGCGTCAATAAACAAATTTCGATTGAATCAGGGACGAGTTTTCACTGCTTTCATGTTTTCGTTGTAATACACAGATTTCAAATTTTTTCAGGAACGTAGGCGGTCGCCCCCTGACGATTCAAAAAAGTGGCTAAAACAAACCCCCTTAAAATTACATAAATTTCTTTACCTATTAATATGTTTGATTGACCTTGTGGGAACCAACTCCTCCATGAATAGTCAATTTCTCACAAAAAAATATGCAATTTTTTATTTCGAGCTAACTTTTCCTATTATTTTTGGACTTATGACATAAAACGTAGGCGCTCTTGGTATTTGATAACAGAGTTCATGGGAAATTTTATTCGCTTATTTAAGTATGAAAAAGGGCCTCCCGGAGAGTATTTTGAATGAAATCATGGTCGCTGGCAACATGAACGAGGTTGTTCGTTGAGTAATAAATTTTTTTATTTGTTGTTACTATGGAGTTATTTATTGAAAAATTTTTAGGTAATACAGAGGGAGATAAATATTTTTTGTAAAATTGAGAAAAGAATAATAAAGAATTTAGGTTGTGAAAAAACTTAGCTTCAATGGCGCAGTAGGTTGCGTGTTTAACTGTTACCGCGAAAGGTCGCGGGTTCGATACCCAGCTTTGTCGCTTGGTTTTTGCTCAAAAAATTGAAAAAAAAGAAAGTTGGCATTTTTTATATCTCGCCAAGACGAATAAAAGGACATCAAAATGATTAAATTTGAAAATTGTTTTGGATTATTGAAACGAAAATTCTGATTCATGTTTTCGTTTCAATAACCCAAAACAATTTTCAAATGTGATAATTTTTGTGTAATTTTATTCATAGAGTTAGTTATATTTAAAAAAAGAAGTCGGCATTTTTTATAAAAAGTTGAAAACAATTGGGCGCAAGTGAGACTCGAAGTTTTCATCAAATGCACTGCGCCATCGCAGGCGGAATTTTTTTGGTTTATGGGCTGAAATGGACTATATGCGACCTTATAGTTCAGTGGTAGAGCACAGGCCCGATACGACCAAAGGTCGTGGGTTCGAATCCCGCTTCGGTCATGAAAATTTTTGTTAGAGTCGTCAACTTTTTTCCAAGTGGAGTGGATTTTGTTTACTTCCAAGTTTTTGCTCTTTAATCTTTTCCACTTCTTTTTTACATGAAAAGCTCACTATGTGATGCAGAGAAAAGACAACAAAATCATGGGGCATTTTTGCGCCTATACATAGCTATTTCGAATCTATGTAAATCGAAATAAAATAAATGGGGAGATGATTGCCTCGTCTTATTTTTGAATTGGCTGCTTGAAGAAGAGAGCTAATGTGATTATATGTCGATTCATTTTTTCTTGGAGAACTTAATCGTGTGTGGATGGAGATTTTATTGGTCTTGTTTTTATTGAGAAAAGGATATTGTTTGTTTAAAGGACCAGTCCACTTTTGGAGGAGTTGATGCCATGTGATAGAGCATAAAATTTCGAGTATTTTTTGCATTTACGGAACTACTTGAAAATCTAATCGTAAAAAGTTATGCGCGAAACAAATTTTCAAACGAGTTTAAACATTGAAACGAAGAGCTTGTACATAGGGGTTAATCAGGTTATTTATTGAAACGATTTAATAATCATTATAAAATTCAAAATCATTGAATATTTAAGAAAAAATAAATACAGCGTTTTTTATAACTCGGCGAGATTTCGATTTTTAACAAAATTCGATTTTGAGCAAAAATTTTGATTTTAAGAAAAAAAATTGAATTTTTGTTCAAAAATCGAAATTTTTACTCAAAACCGAATTTTGAGAAAAAATTGAATTTTTGAGTAAAAATTTCGATTTTGAGAAAAAAATTGAATTTTTGTTTAAAATCGAAATTTTTGCTCAAAAATTGAATTTTTTTTCTCAAAATTGAATTTTTTTTGCTCAAAAATTGAAATTTTTGCTCCAAATTGAATTTTGCTCAAAAATCGAATTTTGAGAAAAAAAAATTCGATTTTGAGAAAAATTTCGATTTTTGAGAAAAAATTCGACTTTGAGCAAAAAATTGAATTTTTTTGCTCAAAAATTGAAATTTTTGCTCAAAATCAAATTTTTCCCAAAAATCGAATTTTATTCCAAAAGTCGAATTTGCTCAAAATCGAATTTTATCTAAAAAATTGAAATTTAAAAAAAATTTTCTATGTATTTTAATAAAAAGTGATCAAAATAAAAGTTGTAGAACACAATTTCTGTGTTAGTTTTGTTTTTGACATTTTTCATAAAAAGCTAAAGAAAAAATTTTGAGAACTAATTTCTTTTGATTTCGATCCATCACTGGACCATCCCTTGTAAGATTAGGAGTTGTCTACCCCCCCCCCTCCTCCTCCTCAAAATCAATAAATGAAATCCACTGAGCCACATAGACATAGTTATTTCCTTTATTTCAATGAACGCACTATATACGTTGTCTTTTCTTTATACCTCATTTGCTAATTATCCAACTCTCACACCCACCTCGAACTTTTGAATAGACCAAAATTAGTGTTCAAAAAAAATTCCACAATCCCATCTTTCCGCAAAACAAATTAATCTTTAGCGGAAATGAAGTGGGTCTTTTTCTTCGTCCTTTGTCGCATCTTATTCCAAATTGGCTAATCGAAGCATGAAGCATTAGCGTGGCAACAAACGATTTTTCAAAAACGCAAGATTTTCTTGATGCGGAAATCTGGGCTTCTATCTGGTCTTCAACTCATTGAAGAAAAACAAGAAATGAAAAAAAACAAACTTCTCGAGACTCTCTCTCGCAATTGGCACTATAGCTTTGTCCTTTCCCGCCAATTCAGATGTTGAGATTTTTGATTCGTGGATGAGAAGACAATACGCGACAAATTATTACCAATTGAACTTATTTTCATAGAATAGTGGCTCGGAAATTTTTTTATTAAAAAATTTTTTTAGATTTTTCTAATTAAAGTGGAACGGATTATTTTTGCATGCTCACGTCTATTTTTATGCTCAAATTATGATTTTATTAAAAGTTTATTGTCGGAATTTTGTTGAAGAATGAAATTTTTTTGGCTGCAAATTTGTATTATGAGTAAGTTATTTTGTTCAAGAAATTTTTGCTCAAAAATCAAATTTTTTCTCAAAAATTGAATTTTTGTACAAAAATCGATTTTTGAGCACAAATTTCGATTTTTGAACAAAAATTCAATTTTTGAGCAAAAATTCAATTTTTTTTTCTCAAAAATCGAAATTTTTGCTCAAAATCAAATTTTTTACTTAAAAATTGAATTCTTGTTCAAAAATCGATTTTTGAACACAAATTTCGATTTTTGAAGAAAAATTCGATTTTTGAGCAAAAATTCTATTTTGAGCAAAAATGTCGATTTTTGAGAAAAAAATTTGAATTTTGCTCAAAAATCGAAATTTGTGCTCAAAAATCGAAATTTTGTGCTCAAAAATTGAATTTTTGTTCAAAAATCAATTTTTGAGCACAAATTTGATTTTGAGCATAAATTTCGATTTTTGAGCAAAAATTCAATTTTTTTCTCAAAAATCGAAATTTTGCTCAAAATCAAATTTTTTGCTTAAAAATCGAATTTTTGCTTAAAAATCGAATTTTTGCGACTTTTCGCTTCAATATAAAATACGCCTTCTTTACACAATACGCCTTCCCTGAATCAGGAAAACGTTTTTTCGTTTCGAAAATGTCAAATTCGGATTCTCCTCATGTTTTTACCCCTAGAGGGGTCATTTCCAGAAAAATTTTCATATGGGTGTCCCTCCTCCCCCCCATTATATAGTAGCTCCCTAGATTAAATTTAAAGGAAGATTCAACTTTGCAGCAGCACTCGGGAGACTATTTCTAGCTGAGTTTTTATCATAACTTTTGATAAATAAATCCGTTTGACTTGGTTTTGGTGTCATTTTGAAGCTCAGATTCTGAACTTCAAAATG
>JAQGBS010002220.1:0-13592 GCA_034698545.1 Acrobeloides obliquus | reverse complement strand
GTTGAGAGGAAGAATGAGAGGCATTTTTATAAAAAGTGGTTACAAGCTCATGGATATGAGACTTTTGGTAGTATGGAATATGCATTTGAAGGTAAGCGTTATATTTATATTTGTCTTCCCTGACCAGCCTGGTCAGGGAAATTGTGCCCAGCACATCTCACCCAATTCCAATCCACCCTCAGTAGTGATGCATCGAAATCGCGATTTCGAAATTTCGGATTACGGTGTTTAAATTTCGATCTCGACTTTCCAATTTCGAAAAATCGAAATTTCGATAAAATCGAAGCGAAGATCAAAAAAACTTAAGGACCCCCCCCCTTATGTTTTTGCCCAAAATTTTTGAAAATCATAATAGTCCCTCATTTTTGATTTCGAAATTACGACACCAATTTCGATTTTGCGAAATCGGAACACCGTAAATACGATTTCGACGCATCACTACAGCCTATCCTAGCCCAGCCCTGTCTTGTTCCGCATTGCCCAGCGGGCAGTCTGAATGACTACCCTGCCCACCCCTGCCTTAATGCTCACCCTTCCATGCATCTTGACTGCCTGCCTTCTCTTTTCTTTCTTTCTTATCACAGCCAACCAGACCTGCCATGCATTTCAAAGATATTAAAATTATAAAATTATTTTTTAGGCGAAGGCGATGCTCGTTGGGTCGGACGAAACCAAAGCAAACTTGTTTGTGGTGTTGGTGCTCGAACGGATGCCAGAATAATTGCTGATCTTAAAGACAAGTTGAAAACTGAGAGTCAAGATTTTAAGGCCATCGCTTTAAAATTAGTGGACCCACGATTTTACCATCTGGAGACTTGTTTCTGTCCACTGGCTGAGGATTTAGCTTTGTGGTACCCAGATGCTTTTGATTCTGTTGCTCAACATAATTTGAAGCAAGAGATGGAAATGGTTCCTGTAAGAAATTTTTGCAAAATGGATCCTCTAAAAATAAATAATCTAGACCAAGACATTCTTTGAAAATCACTTGGAATGTCGGATCTCCAGCCCCTAAAATTCCGATCGAACTATAGAAAAACCACAGTATTTTATTTTTTAGATTAGTGAAGCAGATGCAACGAAGTTCGCTTGTGATGCTGTTGTAGTCGGAAAGAATGTCATCCTGAACAAAGGTGCTGATGATACTGGAAAAACTTTGCAACGCCTTGGATTTACTCCGAATTTTGTTGACCTGTCAGAATTTATCAAAGGTGGAGGCTCATCAAAAAATCTTGCTTTAACTTTAACTATGTAACTTTAGCATATTGTTTTTGTTTTATAGTTTAAATAATTGTTTTTTCTGATGAATTAAATGTTACATAGGTATAGAGTATTCATAAATAACATGACTCCTCATTAATTTTCATAAGGATTGTCTTTATAACAGAGTTGTTTGCACAAAAATGAAGATCTACAAAGTTGATTATGAGATTACAACGGATAACTTTATAAAACACCATTTTTGTGGAAAAAATCCTGTCATGAAGAAACATTTTATGCAAAATAATGAGTGGTTTTAACACCCTGTATATATGAGTTTAGTGCTGAACAGTAGCTTAGGGAGAAAGGTCGAATAGGGAGAGGGACTCCCCCCAAAAAAGGCTGATTTTTTAAAAATCATAACGAGGACTCTTATGTATAAGGATTTTGTAATTTTGGCCTACTAGGGGGCAACTGCCCCCTCTCTGCCCCATTGCCTACACTACCAGTGCCGAGCCTCCGATACACTTTGCTTGAGGGTCGGCACAAGCTATCGTACGAAAGTATCGTACGAGGGTAAAATACACGAGTACGACGAAATTTCGTAGGATGCCATCGTACTGCGTCGTACGATCGTACGACAGCTTGTGGCGATTTCATCGTACTTTTACGTTAATTTTACGATCGTAAGATGACTTCGTACGATAGCTTGTGGGGTCGTCGTACGATAGAATATGCAAACTTGTGCCAACCTTGAACTTTTTTGCTCAGCGAGAAAATTTTTATAATAACGACAACAAAATATACTCCAAATATAAAAAATAAATTACAAAATAAAAATTATCCGTCACAACATCTTGCTCATATCTTTGACAACTTCAGAAGCCATTGAATTGCTTATAACGTTTTCAAGCCTTCCAACATCTCAAGGAATTTTGCCAATGCCTAAATTTTTAAAATATTTTTTGTACCAACTATCTTCTTTTGAGCGTCTCGATCCAATTTCTTTACGCGCAAGCCAAAAGCATGAAATTCAACCAAAACTGCATCATCGAGCCAATGGGCTTGCAAAGAATTTTCTTGATTGCGCCTTTTTGCTTGTCGGATGCGCTTTGCTTGTTTGCGCCTTGCATTTTTGCTTTCACCAACTTTGATGTGTAATTTTCTTTGGTAAAATTTTGCAGCATAATATTAACGTGATTAGTTGTTTTCAGAATTCTGAGGTTTTTCGGTACAACATAGAACTCGCAAAGAATTTCCTCATTTCCGATATTATCCAAGAGTTCTATAAAATTATTTTTGTGCCAAATTACAAAGTATCATAAAATAGACATAAAAATATTACCTTTGAGTGGTTTTTAAGCTTTAAATAAAATTTGTTCTTTTTGTGTCAACGAAAATGTCTATTTCATTACAAAAAAGTTGTCGGGAAACTTTCGTGGCCTCGCTACGACAAAACGTTGTTTAAAGTCATTAATTTAATGACCGACACATGAAAAATTTTTTATTCTTTTTTTACGTTTTGACAAACATGTGACAAAAATATACAGGGTGTTTCAGCTAAGTGTAAATACTAACGTTTTAGCATTATCTCTGGAACCCTTGTAAAGTTTTCGATGCGGTTTTTAAAAAAAAGTTAGATAGGGTAAATGTGCATCAAATGAAATGAATTTCGCCAATAAATAAAAGTCTTATATTTTATTTTTGCCATTCAATATTTGGTTATAGGAAAAAACACCCTTAACAATCGAATTTGTCACAAATTTTCACAGATTCTGAAAGAGCATGGCCGATTTTACTTATCTACAAAAAATCATGCAAAAAAAAATTTTATTTTTCGACTTAGAGTGTTCTAAAATTAACTGCTATTTTGCGGCAAAATCAAATCACCACAAATTATCTGTTACAGGTATGTACAGGGTGGCCCAAAAAAATCGCACTTTTTATGAATTTTGGGACTGAAAAATTTTTTTCCTAATAATGACCCCTCTAGGGTAATTTTATTCTAGGAATTGATTGTGCACATTCCCGAAGCTTGAAAATGTTTCCCTGACTCCGATTCATGGAACTAAGACGGGTATTGAAACGGAAATGATTTTTAAAAATTCCTTTTTCACTGGAAAACCGACGAACTAGAGGTTTTTCTATGCTAGAAATCGATTGCGCACGTTATCGAACTGTGAAAATGATTAGATGACCCTATTCAGGGAAAATATCGACATTTTGAAGAGAATTGATGTATGTAACGCTAGAATGCAAATTTAAACCTGGAATCAGGGTCAAGCAATGATTTAAACAGCTCGAGGACGTGCAATCGACTTCTAGCATAGAAAACCTCCTGGATAGTCTGTTTTCTGGTGAAAACTGAATTTTTTATCATTTTGGCTTCAATACATACCTTAATTTTCCTGAATCAGGGTCAGGAAAGCATTTTCAAGTTCGAAAATGTGCGCAATCAATTCCGTGCAAAAACTTATCTTTGTATGGGTAATTTTTAGAAAAAAAGTTTCGGGTCTAAAATTCATCAAAAAACCACGAAAAGTGCAATTTTTGTGCCACCCTGTATAAACGAAAATGAGCAAAAAATGAACATCTGTCGAAAGTAGGTATACACCAAAAAACTACAACTCATTAAAAAATAGCGAATAATTTCTTGATAATCAAAATTGATTGCTTATAAAGCGCAAAAGTTTGTATGTTTGGAGAATGTTTAAAACTGACTTTTATATTTTTTCTTTTTTTTAATCAACTTAGAATTTTGTCCTGATTACGAAAAACAGGTCCCCCGACACGAAGAAAACTCATTTAAAGGTATATCCGGGGTACCCTTTATTAGGGATACCACATTCGGAGTCAATTTTTCGACTTCTTAAAACTACGTTCAAATTGGCTGATTTTATATACGCGGGGTTTTTGAGGGTGCTGAAAACGATGAAAGCGGAATTTTGAGATTTCTAGAAGAATGGGGTGCCATCTTTGAGAACAATTTTTTTAAACTACATCCAAATTGGCTGATTTTTGGTAATAGGGGTTTTTGAGGGTGCTGAACACGATGGAAGTGGAATTTGTCCATTTTGAAATTTCTCCTGGGATAGGGGATAGCCTCCGAGTTTCTATGGGGCTTGGCTTTTTGTGGAGCTCGGTTGTTTTCTGTGAAGCTCGGCTGTTTTTTGTATAACTCGTCTGTTTTCATTGAGGTTTGGCTATTTTTTGCAGGACTCGGCCGTTTTTTAAGGGTTCAGCCGTTTCCCGCAGGGTCTGGCCGTTTTTGTGGAACTCGACCGTTTCTTTTGGAGCTCGGCTATTTTTGTAGGGTTTGGCCATTTTTATGGAGCTCGGCCGTATTCTTTAGAGCCAGCCGTTTTTGGGGAACAATGCAGTTTTCTTTAAAGCTCGATCGTTTTCTTTGGAGCTCGACCGTTTTTTTGGAGCTCTACCTAGATCCCCCTGCGCCGAAGGCGCATCGGTTTCAGAACTTATTACTTATAGAAAAACCAATTTTACGCTTTAAAAATGTCTAACAATACTTTAACATGGGACATGCTTTATCATCCGCGTTTGATGAATGTCTATAACTATTTTCATAACACAACTTTTGCCATATCGACTATTTTAACGGCTCTTGCCTTGTTTATCGTCCATAAAAAATCTTCTAAAGCTATGGGATTTTACAAATACATTCTGATAAGCAATTTAATCACAAACTATGTGTTAGATCTAGTGTATTTTTTAATCCGTCCAGTGTTCCTTCTTCCATATTTGATTTTTTATTCTGATGGGATATTCAAAAATTTAAATCCAGATTATTTTCTCTATCTTTATTATGTGTTTTTCTTCACCTTCTTTTGGATGTATGCCTCGTGGGTACCGGCTCTATTGTATAGAATTTCAAAGGTTTTTCCGGGATCTAAGTTTTACAATATGTTGAACACGCCGAAAAGATTTTTTATGATGTATGTGTGTACCTTGTTATATATGGAATCGATTTTTTCGGGTAATCTTTTTAATTAAAATTTATCTAATCGATCAATTTCAATCCTCGATCGACAAGAATCAATTTCATCGATTACAATTACTCTTAACCACTCCACCCCACTCTTGTCTTTTGGGGAAGTGGGGGGGGGGGGGGATCGCCAGCAACGCAAAATGGCGTGGCTAGGATTTTTTGGTGAAAAATTATTTTTGTCAATTTAAGTCGAAAAATCCGAAATATTTTTTTCTTTTTAAAGGGGGAACTTTACGTTTTTTCGCCTTTTGGCCAATTTCGTGAGGTCTATGTACCCCATGGATCTCCTTAACTACACCTATGACCGACAGCCTAGGCCCGGGCAACAGGGGCCGGAAAAATGTAAGAAGGGACCTTATGATTTTTTATAAATTTTTGGGTTGGCCCCCTCCAAGAAATTTAGGAGCCCCTACTGCCCTATACGCTACTGATCATGATTGACCTGCAGAAATTCCCAAAACTATCGAAACTGTAAACTGGGACGAATACAATTGAAATCACTTTGTAATTGTCAAAAGCAAATGAAAAAAATTCGTATTTTTCGACAAATCCATACCTTGTTGAAAGATTGTTTTTGTTTTTTCTTATTAAAAATTTTTAGCACCGTTTATTTTGTATTTCATAAAACCATACAATTCAACTGCTGCGTTAACTGCTGTAATTAACGAACAACCGGTTTATGCAAATTTCACAGCTCTTGACCCTCCCATCACAATTGTTGGATTTGACTACAACGAATGTCAAATTTTCCTAAAATTCTCCGTTTGTTGCTTTATCTTTTTAACCGTCACTCTCGGCTTGGTCGTTTGGATTGGTCTTCCAGTATACATGGTCAAAACACGACAACTCAAGAAAACTTCGAAGTCAAATAAAATCTTCAAAATGAACGTGATGTTACTCTACGCTTTATTGGCCCAAAGTACCTATATGCAACTTTGTTGGTGTAACTTGGCGTTTATTTTGGGTGGTTTAATTTATTTTCAATATGGATATGGAAGTTTAATTGCACAGATTTATGGATTTTTTCCGATGTTTTACCCGATTTTCGAAATCATGGCTTTATTTGCATTAGTTAAGCCATATAGGGTATATATTAAATCGAAATTTTATGGACTGAAGATTGTTAAATGGGTCTCAAAGAAAATTTATCCGCTGTCTGAAGGAGTTCAAAAACGATCTACTAATAATACTGTGACACTTTTTGTGAGAAGAAAAACTTAATAAGAATTTGGATGTTTTTTTATGGAACATATTTTTTCTTGTAAATTATATATTTTTTTGTAAAATAAATAATTTTTTATAACATCGAGTATTTTTTGTAACATTTTATAGGCTTAAGCTTACAAGGAGTGTCACGCAACTTCATTCTCAAAAATTTTTGAAATATAGCTCATTTTGTAGAGCATATCCACTTGTTTAACAAAAATGACGGAATTTTTTGCAATCGAGCTTTCGTTTTTTGTCTATAAAGCATTAAACTTTTCAAAATTTTATTACTCCTATATGGTATCTTTTATAGGGTTCTCAACAGTAGCCCACATAATGTAGTGCAATGTTGCTAGACCATGAACTCATTTTTTGTGATTATCATTTTTTTGTATTTTTAATATTTTTACCTATCATTTTTTATATTAGGTTGGTGGATAAGTTTTAAGACTCGTATTAAATCCCGCATTTTTATTTTGCAAAATGAAAATTTTTTTAAAAGTTTTCTCAAATAGTATTTGAACTTTCATTTTTATACAAACTTTTACGTTTTTCAGTAAAATGGAAAAAATCGAGGCATTATTCGCGAACTACTGAAATTTGAGTTTGAGCTGGGCCACAGCGCAAAAGAGGCCATGGACAACATCAACCGCGCCAAGGGAAATGGAACTGTGTCAAAAGCGACAGCTTATTTGTGGTACTCGAAGTTCCGAAACAACAAAATGGACATTGCCGACAAAAAAAGGTCTGGGCGCCCTCGAGAAGTCAAATATCTCGCCACTGTTAAATAATTGTTATATATGGTTTTTTGCATGTGTTAGAGGGACTAAAGCTCTGTATTTTCATAAAAAAATTAAATTTCTAACATTTTGTTAAGGTGAAGAAAATCGACTTTGAAAACTTCAAAGTAATTTTTGACAATTTTAGGATCAATGGATTTCGAAAATTTTTATCAACACTTATTCGGCCATTGTTCAGCTACAATTTAAAAAAATCGCATAGAAATTCGTTAGAGGGGCTGCGAGAACGACTAAAAACATTGATGTTGCATACCAAAATGAACGCTCTGTACCATAAATATATAGTGAAAATATTTTAAATAAAATCTTTTATTAATATATTTATTTTTATGTCACAATGATATAGAAACCTCCGATTTCGTTCTTTTCAACTAAAAATTGTTAATAACTTGTAATTTTATTAATGTATAGGCCATACCTTAGGTTCCAATATATATGGATCAGTTTGACATGCTTTTGATGCCGTTGAGATAAAAGTTTGACTTGTTTGTTCACCAGTACTAACCAAACTTTGGCAAAAGCCATCTTTCATTTTCGCTACAGCTTGGCATGCTTTATTCACTAGCCGAGCTTTTGTTTCAGCATGTTCTGCTAACTGTCGTTTCTTATCGTCTGACATAGCTGCGTAAATAATTCGGCTTCTTATTGGCATTCTCTTCACTACAGATTCTAACGAAAGCGCTCCAGCATCTTTTGATTTTGTTCCTAAATAATGTCGATTATGTGAAAAAAATGTCTTACTTACTGACTAGCAATGGTACACCTTGTTGTTTTTCTAAATCTCTTTTTTCGTCTTCATAATATCCATCAGCATCTTCTCCGGCGTCCATGAGTGCTTTTAAATATTCTTTATCAATATTTAATTTCACACCCTAAAACAACGTATATCGAATATGTTCGGATTTAGGGCAATCAATTGGTGAACAGGGGTCCATTTTTTGGAAATTTTGCCTGAGGGGTATAAGAAACAAATTTTTTTTGTTTTTTCGATGTTCTGAAAGCTCTATATCCTCCGGCTTTGAGATACGGGTAATAATTTTAATTTTTTTTAACGGAAAGTCGACTACGCTCTTTAATTTTAGCATCATTTCGATAAAAATTTGCTAAGGTTTCCTTGAGAGAACATAAGCCGAAGAAAAAAAAGTCGAATCTTGAGTCTCTGATACCGAAACCTAAGCCGTGTGGGCTAAAGTTAAATGGCCTCTTCGTGTTATTCCGGTTCCGCTCAGACAAAAAACAACTCGTTTTTCACCGAGTGTAATCGGAATTTTTACAGGCATATCGAAATTTAAAAATCAAACAAACCGATGCTAATGCTTCAATTTGTTTTTGAATAATAGTTAATAACGTTGATATTAGTGATAGTCCGATCAATAATAAAAAGCCAACAACTATTATACGATCCGATCTCGATGTAATAACATCTCCAAAACCGATGGTTGTAAACGAAATGAGTATAAAGTATAGGCTGGTGCCTAAAAATAAAATAAAAATTGATGATAGCCGACTAGTGTAGAGTTCATCAGCTTCTTGAAGGGGATGACCCTCTGCTGTGAGATTTAGCCTTCGTCAGTTTTCTGCAGGGATAGGCGTCAGCTATGGACAGGCGCGAGACCGAAGTCCGAGTTCCATCAAACCCTGAAACTTGAAGCTTGCAGATTTTTGCTATTTCTAAGTAATTCTGTCTTCTATGGTGTAGTTAGCCTTTTGGGAAATGTCCGGCACAACTCGGGATTTGGAGATTTCCATGAGATTCAATTGTCTTCTTGGGGTTCACTCGAGATTCTGTTTTCTCCGATAGATCCCATAGGCGTAGTTAAAGGGAGTCCATAGACTCATGGAAATTGGCCAAAGACGAAAAAACGTAAAAGTCCTTCTTATGTTTTAAAAATTAGAAAGGATCGTAAAATTTCTCAAAATGGACCCCCTCTCTTAAAACCCAATAGACCCCCTAAAATCCGAACCTAGCTACGCACATGATGGAGCGCGAATTGCGGTCAATGGTCGACACCCCCCCCCCCCCACAATTGAGGGAGGATTAGGAAATATGTTTGAGAGTGGAAGAGAGGGTGTGTCGTTGGAGGCGGATGTTCGCTCATGGTTCCGGTCTTTTTTTCAAGAATAAGTAGGCAAGATCTATAATTCTCGACATGCTGCTAAATTTCCATACCAAAATCCCATTCCGATTCCCATTGAAGAAATAAATAAGCACTAAAAAGAACCCAGGCAACTGTAATAAAAAGTATGAAAGATAACGGAAATCGCAATAAATCTTCTTCGTTTTCATCAGTTTCCACTAATATTTTATCACCAGAGTTAATGAACATTGCCTGAAAGTTCATTACTCGATAAAAAAATCGAAAAATTACTTTATGATGAATATTCTTTGACAATAGCCCAAATGTATGAGTAAAAATAGTCCATAAAGCTAAACAAATTTTTGCTAAAAGTCGACCAAGTGCAATCAGAGAAATTAAAGCCAGAGGTATTCCCACAAATGCATAAATGATGGTAAATAATCTTCCAGTTGGTGTTTCTGGGACGATATTGCCATAACCGAAAAATCAATCAATATCTAGTGGCTTAGGGGGCAGTATCACTTTTCGTACAATTGTTTTCGTACGGTACTTTTCGTACGGACTTTTCGTACAGGTACTTTTCGTACAAATACAAAAGGAGAGGGCAAAGTTACTCGCCTAAAGAGCAATTTATGCGAGGATATACCGCCCCTTACGCGAGGACTTTTGCCTCCTCCTCCTTGTATTTGTACGAAAAGTACCTGTACGAAAAGTCCGTACGAAAACTAATTGTACGAAAAGTGATACTGCCGCTTAGGGGAGTCGTTGATAGAGTAAATACCCCGCCCCTATCCTAGAGCAGATTTTTTTGCAGTTGTTCAGTGTGTGGAAAAGTTGTGCTTTTTTTTAAATTTCACGGTGTAGGCGCCCATGTATGGCTCGAAGATAATAAAAATGTATACCTATAGTCGTGTAAATACATAAAGAATAATAAATGGCTCCCCATATGTCCCATTTAGTGTTATTCACATTCACTTCTTTAAACCCCAACGATTCTTTATAGCTCAAAAGGTTGAATTCTACATAAGTTTTTGCTTGAATCGGCTCCATTCTTCTTATATTCAACAACCTATGAGCTGTATTCTAAAATATTGGGTTGATCAATAATTTTCCGGCTTTTATGCGTTGCGTCGAATCTTTGCAAAATTGCTCCTCCCAGAGGTTTTTCTAGGTCAGGAATCGATTGCGCGCATTCTCTATTCATGAAAAAGCTGCCCTGGTCATGATTCAGGGAAGGAAGTGGATGTATTGAAGTGAAAATAATATTAATCGTTAAAATATTCCTTCGTATTCAATAGTCTTTTCCTGTCTATTTATCAAATAAACTTGTACCAAAAAAGCCTAGAAAAGCCTCTAGGCTGCCGTTTTCCGGCAAAAAAAATAATTTTTTCACTTTCTTCAATACACCTACCTCTTCTCTGAGTCAGGGTCAGGAAAGCATTTACAATCTTGGGGAATGCGCGCCATCCATATGGGACCAAGCACCTATGGCGCTAGCGTGTTCAGCATTTTAATTAGCGTCAATCCCGAACCTCACAAAATCTCTTATGAGCCTCAAAGACCAACTTTCAAACTCAAGGCCTCCCCTCATCCCCACACCAGAACTAACACTGTGCATCAGAACCAATCACTAAGCCCTTAATACCGATCGAGCCCAAGGACTAACTCCACGCTCAAGCAACAATCACCTTTCTCTTGGCCAGATCTCAAACCCCTAAGGCAAACAACAAGACAACCCTTGATCATGGACGCTTTTTCACGCCTCTGAAAGCGCGCAACCGATTTCTTGCATCAAGAGAACTAAGAAAAGATAATTTTCGGGTGAAAATTCGATTTTTTTCGAACTTTGCTTCAATACACCAGCATTTTCTCTGAATCAGAGTCAGAAAGCATTTTTACGTTTCGGTAATGTGCGCGATCGATTTCCTCATAGAAAAATATCAGAAAAGATTAGTTTGTATTTCGTAAAAAAATTTACTTCCAAAAGCAGAATATGCTCACGTCTAGCTTTTTCAAGCTGAACTTTTTCGTATGGACCTTCAATAGTTTGAAAAACAAATGCTCCAATAAGAGTATAGATGACTAAAACCAATAAAGGTAATAGGCCACGAATTCCTTGTTCAAGTTCCGCCAAAAATTTTGTCCAGCTTTTAGCGAACATCATTAACTTTAGTTACCCAAAAAATTTAGAAAAACATTAAATACGGATGTTGAAGATCTTGTGACTTCTTTAAGACTAAATTAGGAGCTATTGAATGAATAATACACCAGTCTCTAAGGAAAAAAATGACTTTCGAGAATGTTAAAACTCGTGAATACTTAAAACAATATTCAACTGGATAAATGTCAAAAAATGAAGTTTCAATCCTGGATTTTTGATTGCGACAATAAAAATTTGCAATAGATCAAAAATCTCGAAAATTTGACGGGTTGTCTGCCAACATCCACTTGATAGTCTTCACTTTTTATTTGTTTGTGTGTTCTTATGAGCAAATAATCGACTTGATAAGATACTAAGCGGTTCCTTGGGATTTATTTCAAAAAGATAGAATAGCTTAGCTATTAATCAAGTTGTGTCAAAGAATGGTTGACTTTTTACATACAAAATGGGCCAAAATAATTTATTCATTTTTTTAGCATGTTGACTTCTAAAAAACGAAAATAACTTAATCGATTTTAAGAACCACCCATTGTTGCCGTTGGAATGATTTATAAGAACATAATGCAACACTCCTAGACCCAAAAATTCGATTTAAATTGAAAGTACTTGGTGTAAAAAAATGTTCATAGAATAATGAGATTCATAGAAAACGAAAATGTTATTAACCGTCTATTTATGAATATAAAACAATCAAAAACAAAATTATCGACTTTTATGAGCATATCGAGACTCAGTCAGTAGATAACTAGAAAAGATTGAGTTAAAATGGTCTTCGAATAAATGGAAATATTTTTAACGTCTCGAACCCCAAGAAGACGATTGAATCTCATGGAAATCCCCAAACCCCGAGTTGTGCCGGACTTCTCCTAGAAGGCCAACTACACCGCAGAAGACAGAATTACTTAGAAATAGCAAAAAAATCTGCAAGCTTCAAGTTTGAGGATTTCATGGAACTCGGACTTCGGTCTCGCGAAATCAGAAATGTTATTTATTTTTATAAACATCTTGAAAATATTTCATAAACATCATTTATACAGAGTGCACTAAAAAAATTTCTTGGTAGTTACTACCATGAAAAAAATCAGAGTTTTGTTGAACACCATGTCGAATAGAAATTTTATAATTCATATATAGGTAAATAGAGGAGTTAGAAATGATCCCCCCTCCAAATTCAAATTTTTGCAGATGCGACCTTTTTTGTCAACACTTTTCGCGGGGTCGAACGATGAGGGGGGGGGAGGTAGACTTTTCACCAGGGCTGTCAAAAATTGCCAAAATCGCGAAGTTCAACTGCTAAGGTCAATTTCAAAAAATTTTCTTTCGATCAAATGACCAGGTGTAATTTTCACGAGGAATCGAATGAACCCACTCTTGTTCCATGAAAAGCGCAAGAAACCCAAGACAATGGGATTTTTTCAAAACATTTTCAACAAATCCCATTTTCTCGGGTTTCCTGCGCTTTTCATGGAACGAGAGTGGGTTCATTCAATTATTTTTACAGATTTGTCATCCTTCTCCTAATCCTGATGTCAGCCTTCAGTTTTAGCTATGGAGATAATAAAACAAATAAAACAATATAATATGGTATAAAACTTGTTACATTTGGTATATTGGGTTTGGTGTGCTTTTCCAAGTTTTCGACTTAGGGCCAATTTATTCTTGAGAAATGGCAAAAAAATTTCCAACAATTGTCAGAAATTGTTCGCCATGACCCAAAACGGTAAAATGACTAATTTTTGGGCAAAAAGAATTAAGTTAACATCGATTTTGGGTCTAAAACACTAAAACATCAAAAATGATCATTTCGCAAGAATAAATTGTCCCTAAGACAAAACTTGGGTACAGTCATGTGCATCAACTGCGCAGTCAATTTAAAACTGCGTTGCGCAGTCCATAACGCAGTTTGAAACTGCGCCAAAAGACGCAGTTTAAAACTGCGCAGTTTGAAACTGCCCTTTTGGACGCTATTTGAAACGGCGCAGTTTCAAACTGCTCTTTTGGACGCTGTTTGAAACGGCGCAGTTTCAAACTGCGCTTCTTTCAAGCAGTTTCAAACTGCGCAGTCAGAATTCAAATTTTTTCAAAAATTTAAAATTTTTGCGAATTTGAAAAAATGTCTCCAAATCCACTAATTTTTTGTACTC
>JAQGBS010002219.1:0-13593 GCA_034698545.1 Acrobeloides obliquus | reverse complement strand
TTTACAAAATTTTTATCAAATGTAAAGTGAAAAGTGCAAAGTGAACCAAAAAATACACTAAAAAAGTGTAAAGTGAACAACTTTTCACTTTACAAAAAAGATCTGTCCCCTCAAAAAAAAACTAATCCAACCCAACAAAGGCCGAGCTCTTTCAAAAAATCGACAACTTCTATCAAAAATGTTTGATCTTATTGAGGTTGTTACTTGGTAATTAATTGTTTAATTTGCATATTTATTGTTATGTTCTAAGACTTTACGCTTCCGCGACGACTTCGCCATGCGAACTGTCTCGCGGTCAATGCAAAACAATCAATGGATGACGACTCAACGAAAGATGTGGAGCAGATTCATCAAGAATGATGCTATATCAAAGCCATAAGAGGCAATCAGAGAAATCATACTGTCCCATCAAAGTTAAACAGTAAAGCACAAGAATTCACACGACCAAGAGAGCCTAAGAAACTAACGGCGATTCGTCGAGATGATAAAAGATGATCCGATTACAAAAAGCGAAATCAGTAGACCAAAGATCCAAGAAAAGTGTCAAGCCTCTCAATTACGCTTCACTCAGACGTCCTGAATGGTCGTCTCTGGCTTTTAACACAAGCTAAAGGTCAGGAGCCGACACACAAATTTTTTTCTTTAAAAACGTCTAGAATTTCATGAAGTAAAGAAAAAAATTTTGGACCGATACGGATTATCCTAATTTTTGGTCACATTATCATTAACTATAATCCTTGAAAGCCTGGGCTTTCCAATTTTTAACTCCTTAAAGGGATGGTGCACGCTCTAACAATTTTGAAGAACAGATTTTTGTACTAAACCTGTTCTTCAAAATTAGATCTAATTGCAATTCAGGCAATTTTGTTGAATTAGTAAATGTTTTTCAAAAAAGTTTTTTGTTTCAAACTTTTTGAAACGCTTGAAAGCTTTGTTGAAAAAATAAAAATTTTTATACAAATATTTGATTTTTTTCTTTCAAGCGTTTCAAAAAATTTGGAACAAAAAACTTTTTGAAAAACATTTCAAATTCAACAAAATTGCCCGAACTGCAAATAGGTCTAATTATTGGCACGAAAATATGTTCTTCAAAATTGTTACCGTCCCTTTAAACGATTTTTTCGGGAATCGTAAGTAGAAACAATAGACTCGGAGCTCAATTTTACGCCGATTAAAAATAAGAAAAAATATATTTCCGGATTTAATGATCGCTGAGAAGTCACAAACATACATTTTGCTTTTAAAGAGTATAATATAAATTTGATTCTAGTCGCAACTTCATTTACTCAAAATTGGGATCAAATTCGATTAAGTCCTCATAGAAAATTTTTGCTTACTCAACATCGCCAAACTTTTATGAGAATGGAAGAAGATATCACTAAGGGAACAAAAAATATTTCCACGACAATTAAAAAACCGCCAAATTCTCCTAAGCCGCCCAGCTTAGTATCATTAAAGAAAATTACATTGAAAGATATGGATCCGACTAAGGATATGGTCTATGATGGATATGTTCTTGAAGTACGCATCATCGATTGGCCATTTTTAATGCGTGGAATCACTACAGTTATTGAAGATGAAGACGGAAATGTTGAAAGGTAAATTATTATAGAAGTTTAACACTTAAACGACGGTTTGTGCGTTGAGATATTTTTGATAGAGCTAGGCATGAGAAACAAGGCAAAAAAAAATTTTCGCGAAAAACGTTCTATGGGTCTGGAAAAGCCTCTTTAAATCCCACTACTTTTTTTGCATTATATGCATTATAAATAGGGACGTACGTTCTAACTTAAAAACTCGTACAAAAAAGGTGTGCATTTTTTCAAACTTTTGTTGGTTTATAGGTAAAATTATAGATTTAATATCAGAGATTCAGAATACAATAAAAAAAGTTGTCAAATAATTTTTTAATACTATTTCTAGGGTGGTTTTTGTCCTGGAAATTTGCCTGTTTGACCTTTTTTCTAATTTTTAAAGCAGTTTGTACATAAATTTCCTGAACAACTTATGGTTTTTTTGACTTAAATATAATGCTTGTAACAAATATTTTTTATCAAATTTCCTATGAATACTTAAACCCGGAGATATAATTTCAAGATATAGTCCCCTAATTTTAAGCAAGAGATCGATTGTGCGTATTGAAAAATGAGAGCGCTTTTTGACCCTGATTCAAGATAATTTTCGCTTCAAAAAACAAATTTTTCCCTGAATCAGGGTCTAACAAGAGCTTTTATGATCTTTCATACTCGCAATTAGTTCCAATAAAATTGCCCCTAGGGAATTATTTTTGAAAAAAATTTAAAAAATCAAAATAATGCATTTGTTGGACATCCAGTATTTTAGAGTATGCGTATATGACTGGCCAAAGAGAGAAGATACAGTTAAAAGAATGAAAACCTTTCGTCCGAATTGCATGATGTCTATAATTAATCCGTATATGCGAATGGCTCGAGACTATCAAAGCATTATTCGAGTGGAAAGTCCTGCATATATAAGACTCGGTAAACAATTTCACCGCGGTATAAAAGCAATAGTTTAACCAAAAAAAAATTCCCAGATAAGACCAGGGGCAAAGGAGCGCAATTGCACTGTCCGTTAGTGGCAAATTAGAAAAAACAATCAGGATCCTTCAGGTCCCTCTCTCAAGACCCCAAAACGATGCTCAATAACCCAATAATTTCCAAATTTTTACTTGATAACCGCCGAAATTTGTGCAAGATGGTCTCAAAAATGTCATTTTTAAACATAATTTTTTAAATCGTGTTTGATCACACCCAAAATTCGCTGTTTCTTGCCCGGTGCCCCTCACAAATTAGAGTGTTTGTTATGG
Organism: Acrobeloides obliquus; assembly: GCA_034698545.1. Classification (NCBI taxonomy): domain Eukaryota; kingdom Metazoa; phylum Nematoda; class Chromadorea; order Rhabditida; family Cephalobidae; genus Acrobeloides; species Acrobeloides obliquus. The sequence continues at coordinate 10,763 of JAQGBS010002219.1, read as the reverse complement.
TTGGCTTCCGAGCTCCGGAGGAACTCGGCTATGAAAACCAAAAAAGACGAGGACCATAGGCGTAGCTTGACATGGAGCACGGAGGCCGAAAGTTGGAAAAAAGTTGAAACTCTTATGATCACCGTGGCCATAGGCGTAGCCAAGGGGGGGGCTTTAGCCCCCCCTTGTCGCCAAAAATTTTAAGGAAAAATAAAAAAACAACAGGTAGCTACCTTATGATTTTTCAAAATTTTTGTCATTTTACTCGATTAGCCCCCTGTCAGAAAATTCTGGCTACGCCTATAACCGTAGCAGAATGACTAGAAAGCTAAACTTACAATTTGAAGAGGCGAGTTCGATCCCCGCCGAAGATGATGCTTTTTGCATTTTTTTATTTTTTTCTAATTTTTACTCCCCAGGGGTTTTCAGGGTCGAGGAACACATTCAAGATCCGTTGAAATCCTTAGATTTTGAGCAAAAAAGAACCTTAAATTCGAACTCCTCGACCCCGAAAACCCCTGGAAGTTAAAATTAGAAAAAAATATAAATGTGCAAAAAATATAGTCTTCGATGGGGATTGAACCCACCTCTTCAAACTGCGAGTCTAGCTCCCTAGCCACTCTGGCACGGTCATAAGAGTTTCTACTTTTTTCCAACTTATGGCAGTTGTGGGAGTGGAATTTTAGAAATTTATAAAATTTTAAATGAAAATCATAAAAGGCCTTATGTTCAAAAAAATTTTTTGCGCCTTCGGCGAGACAGAGGGAGGAATTCCGCGGTTGTACCTCCACCTAACTATGTTCATGGTGTTGCCGTAGGCTTCTTTCCGTTCAACACATCTGAGCGGGTCTCTATATTAATAGTTCATCGTAATGATTTTTGGTCTTTAGATGATAGTTTATCAGAGAAAAAGTGTTATTGTTGTGGTCGTGAAGCAGAAACACAAAAATGTTCCAAATGTTTATTGGTGCGTTATTGCTCAAAAGAATGTCAAAAACTTGACTGGGCCGAATTTAACCATAAAGATGTTTGCAAACATCTTAAAAAGTATTCTAACAAATTGTAATCATGTCATTTATACAGTCAAACTTCGATATAAGCGCCCCCTAGGGAGGGCGCTTATATCGAAGTCTATTCGTTATGTTGAGTTGTTAGGAAAGTTTTAAGCTTTTGTAGATTCCAAAATGAATATTATTCAATTGAAAACATACTATCGGATGAGAAATTTCGACTGAAATTTGGAAGGTGTGGTTGAAAGCTTCGAGGCTATTATTCGTTCTTGTTAAGCCATTAACGTAAAATCGTAGCAATCGTTAGAAATCAATGCTAGCTGACAGCGCTATTTCAACACTAACCGCACTATTCGTCGTAAATGCGTTGTAAATTTCCGACGATTTCATTCGTCGGAAATGCCTGATCTTCAATGAAATCGTGTTTATCGACACGATTAGCCCATATCATGTTTTACGTAAATCTTACATTTAAAATTTAATGACATAAAATTAAAAAACCCTCATGACTGAGTGATGAAAACTGTCTGCTCGTTGAAATCACTCTTAAGTTCAATTCCCAGCAAAATCATAAGGATTTTGCCCTTAAAAAATTTTAAAAAAGGTTAAAAAAATAAAAAAGTTAAATTATTTTTTGACTTTTTCCTTTAAAACATGGACGAATTTTGTCGACATTGAATCATAGGTCTGTTGTGTAGTGCCGAAGGCATCGGCTTTCATTGCACCACAAAAGGTGTATTCGAGGTGAAGCCTTACTCGAGGAGAAGAGTCATCACCCGAAGCCGCCGTCTAACGGAGATCCCGGTCCCAGTTTATTTTTATATAAAAAATTTTCTTTGACTTTTTGATGGAAAAAAATTATGATAGAATGACAAAAAACGTCCTCTAAAATTTATCAAAACTTTAATATTCATAAAACATAACATCTTATATAGTAGATGCAGGCATAACTATGGTAGTATTCCAATGTTGACTCCATCTTTTGGGTAAATAAAATTTGAAATAACATTCTCTAACAGATTTGCTATAAAAAACAGGGAGCTCAGAAAACTGGATTTTTGTTAATTTTTCAAATTTTTTTGATTTTATGAAAAAAATTTTGGAGCTACTACGCCTGGGGGGGGCGCACTTAACAGGAATAAAAATGCCGAAGTAAAAATGTCAAAAAATTTTTTTAACAAGTGACTCCTTAGGGGTAATTTTATGCGGGGAATCGATTGCGCGCACTCCCGAATCTTAAAAATGCTTGTTTGACCCTGATTCAGGGAAGGAATCGGTGTACTGAAGCGAAAATGTTTGATTGTTTGATTTTCGCTTCAATACACCGATTCCTTCCCTGAATCAGGGTCAAGGAAGCATTTTTAAGGTTCGGGAGTGCGCGCAATCGATTCCCCGCATAAAATTACCTCTAAGGAGTCACTTGTTAAAAAATTTTTTTGACATTTTTACTTCGGCATTTTTATTCCTGTTAAGTGCGCCCCCCCCCAGGCGTAGTAGCTCCAAAATTTTATATAGTCTGTTTCTCGCTTAAGGAAAAATCGCCAACTAGACGGCGCTATGGATTTTGACGATTCAATTCTAAGTCGCTGACTCGAATCCAACAACAAACGATATTTTTGCACCTTTTTATTTTTATGGAATTTTGAGGCTTTCGCTGGCGAAGAATCCGAAAATGACCTTCTTTTTGACAAAAACATAACGTTGCCTGAGTATTGACACGAAAATCATTTTTTTTTAGGGTCAATACTCAGAAAGCGTAAGGTTTCGGCAAAAAAGAATGTCATTTCGGATTCTCCAACTCCGAAAACCTCCGGGAGATCAAAATTTCAAAAAATAAAAATAAAAACATGCCAACAAATATCGTTTAGGTTATATTCGAATCCGTGCATTAGGACAGCAAAAGACCCAAATCCACGGTGTTATCTAATTGGATACTTTTTTCCTTGAGTGAAAAAAGACTATAATTAGCATAATGATTTCCGCATATGCTCAAAATTAGCATTGTTTAAAATTTACTTCTAAAATTTTGAAAAACTGACAAAAACCCATGCTTTTTAGGGCACTTGGTAGTTTTCTTATAATATCCACTTTTTACCTTGTTAGAAATAACATAATTGACGGAGTCCACCAATATGCCCATGTTGCCCAATAATAAATTTGAAAAAAAAATTTCGAATATGAAGAGGAAGGATCAATCTGAAGATAACTCGTAGCTAGCAATGCTTCTATGCAAGTTAATGTGGCCGAATATACTAAAAAAATTTACAATAAAAATAGTGGTGTAATTTCAGTCGTCTGTTGAGGAAGGATCATTAGGGAGCTTTTTGGAAAAAACCCAAAAATCGGTTTTTATTGCATTTTTAACAATTAATTTTGCCCCATATGGGGGGGGGGAGCATCCCAAAGCTCTCTCAAAATGGCGCCGTACGGTTTGCGTCCGAACTTTTTGCAATTGTGATTTTTGCGTTTTGCTATTTGCGTTTGTGACATTTGAGATTTTTAAGTTGCGTTCGTATGTTTGCGAGCGTGATCTAGATTTACGAATCCAGAATCAGGATTCAAAAATCGAGTTCAGAAATTGAATTCAAATTCAGAATCCGAATCTGGATTCAGAATCAAATCCGGATTCTGAATCTGGATTCTAACCCGATTCTGAATCCGGATTCTAAATCCGTATTCAGATTTTGAATCTGGATTCCGAATCCAAAATCCAAATTCAGAATTCGAATTCAGAATCCGGATTCAGAATTCGATTTCGGACTATGAATCCGGATTCAGATTTCAAAATCCGAATTCAAAATCCGGAATTTTTTGAAAAAAGCTAGGTGCAATATAGTCAAAAAAATTAGATGGGTGTTGTCGAATTCTGAATCCGCATATGTCTCAGCCGCAAATGTCACAAACGTAAAAATCACAATTGCAAAAGTCTGGACGCAAAACGTCCGGCGCCATCTCGGCGAGTATTAAATGAACTTGTATAATTTCTTCGGGTCCTATTTTTTCTCTAACGAAATATTTTTTTTTCTCACCTAAAATATTTTTTCTCGGAAAATATTTTCTCTCTCTCTAAATTTATTTTTTTTCTCTCTAAAAATATTTTTTCTCTTCTTAAAAATTTTTTTCAGCCTAAGGTAGAAAAAAATTTTAGGAAGAGAAAAAAATATTTTAGGTGAAAAAAAATAATTCCCGAAAAAATATAGGTGAGAAAAAAAATATTTTAGGTGAAAAAATTTAGGTGGGAAAAAAATTCCCAATTTCTTCTACACATACCAAATAAAGGAAAATCTTTTTTAATTTGAGAGTTAATAACACCATTGATTCTCAAAATATTCAATTTTATAATTGTCGACATTGATAGTGTAATACAAATTATAGATGTTATTCCAGCTATGATACCTGGAAAAGCAACTTTGACACCGAACTTTTGGCATCTTTTTTGAACAAAAAAGTACTACGAACTTTTGGCACCCAGCGTATATTGAAACGATTCTTGCAAATCAGGCAACAGTTATTGCGCATTGTTTGCTTACATAGTTGCGAAGAGATTCTGCGAATGTTGGCATACTTCCTTTTACGACTTTTTGTTTTTTTTTTAATTTTAAATTTTAATTAAATTTTTAAGCTCGTTCCGTCTGGGCGTATTTTCACTCCACGTTGGATTATCCATTAAAGAGTCAACAGAAATTTTTATACATTGGTGTACCGCAAACACAACTATCGAAGTTTACAAGAATTTTTTCAATATAAATTGAGTGCCAAAAGTTCAGTGCTAAAGTTGCTATCCATGATACCTTGAATTTTTGTTTCAATCTAAAATTTTAATTATTTAGCACTCGGAGGATCGATCACGACCGTGGTATATATGACTATTTTCAGCTATGCTGATTGCGAATATGCTAACAAGGGACACATACAAGTTGATGGTCGAGTTTTCAAAAAAGGCTGGTATATATTTGAAGAGCATCAAAAACTAGTAACTTATGTGCTGGAATTAGCTGCGGAACCCCCGCCGATTTTGAGCAAATCCATGATTAAAATTTATTATTTTATACAAGTTGATGATAGCTGATTTCAAATATTATTCAATATGAGCAGTGTGGTTCAGTGGCTAAACTCTCGCCTCGCAATCATCTTGTCAAGGGTTCGAGTCCGCCATGTGTCACAATTTTTTTGCATTTTTTAAAATTTTATTCTATTTTTTCTTTTTTATTATAGTCTGTTTCAAAAAGAGATATTATAGAAACTTGCCGACCCAGGTTATGAGCGATTTCATCCGATCTGGCAAGTTAAGCTACATTGGGGTCGCGGGTTTGATCCTGCTCGGAGCCAATTTTTTTTGCTTTGTCCAAAAACGGATAAAAATTTTGCCTAGTGGTAATTTTATGCGGAGAATCGATGCGCGCATTCCCAAAGCGTGTATGTATTGAAGTGAAAATGTTAAGAGGAGCATAAATTTACATTTTCACTTCAATACATACATTTCTTCCTTGAATCAGAATCAAGGAAGCGTTTTCACGCAGTGGTAATTTTATGCGGAGAATCGATGCGCGCATTCCCAAAGCGTGAAAAAACTTCCTTGATTCTGATTCAAGGAAGAAATGTATGTATTGAAGTGAAAATGTAAATTTATGCTCCTACTAGTTTTTGATGCTCTTCAAATATATACCAGCCTTTTTTGAAAACTCGACCATCAACTCGTATGTGTCCCTTGTTAGTAAAAAAATTAAAATTTTTTGAGGTAAAAACTTTTAAGGACAGCTTAGAATCGAACCTGAGGAAAATAGCTACGAGTCAAGAGTACTAGCCAATTAGCCACGTGGACTTTTTAATATATGTCATTAAATTTCAACTATAAGACTTATATAAAACATGATATGGGGCTAAAAAGATTTCTTTTTATACTTTTTTGTCAAGGGCACAATCTTTTGGATCCTGATGGGAATTGAACTTGAGAGCAATTTTTAAAAGCCGAAAGACTTAGACACTCAGTCATGAAGGTAACTTCTTACCTTGCATTATAATCTTACGTTAAAACATGGTATGGGGCTAAAACATTTTCCTTGAAAGGTACCCCCATGATTTTGGTGTCATTTTTCTTCTCTCACCGAGCCCTATCGATTGGTATAGGCCGTGACAGAATTGGATTTAGGCTGATGGAGATAGTACAAAAAGATACACAGACACATATCGCGCGTTTAATGTTTTAGGATGTTATAAGTAAGTATAAAAAAATTCCGACTCCCTTTAATTATATATATGAAATTAGTTGCTAAGTAACTTAACAAAGTAAAAACATTCTCAAAGAAGAACAACAAACATACGTGAGTTGCTCAGAGTGCTGCCGGATTTTTTACATGAATTTTGACCCGAAAATTTTTTTCTAAAAATGACCTATATAGGAGTAATTTTATGCGGAGAATCGATTCTGCGCATTTCGAAGTATGAAAATTTTTGTCGAACCCTGATCCAGGCAATTTTCTCTTTAATACATCCGATTCTCCCTAGTTTATTGCTAGGGAAGCTAAATTGAATTTTCGTTTAAAAATTATTTTCTTAGGATAATTTCATACGAGGAATTGATTGTGTACATTTTCGAAGCATGAAAACGCTTCCATGATCCTGAATCATGCGACTTTCGCTTCGATACACTTAACTTCTCCCTGAATCAGGGTCAAGGAAGCATTTTCATGATTTGGTAATGTGCGCAATCGATTCCCCATCTAGGAAAACTGTTTTCATGCGAAATTTCGTTCATTTTTGTTTCAATACACAAATCCTTCCCTGAAGCAGGGTCAGGGAAGAGTTTCTATGATTCGGCAATGCGCACAATTGATTCCCCTGCCTAGAAAAACTTCTAGGCAATATGTTTTCCTGCAAAATTTTGTTCATTTTCGTTTCAATACACACATCTCCCTTCCCTGAATCAGGGAAGCATTTTCAAGCTGCGGGAATACGCTCAATCGATTCCCCATCTAGAAAAACTCATAAAAAACCTGTTTTCCCGCGAAATTTCAAAATTTTGTTTATTTTCGTTTCAATACACACATCTTCCTTCCCTGAATCAGGGTCAAGAAAGCATTTTTCATCATTTTTTTGTCTTTTTTCTATGGAAATGCGCGCAATGGATTCCCTGATCAAAATTACCCCTATAGAGATTATTTCTAGAAAAAATTTTGAAAAAAAACTCATGTTATTTTGGTCCTTGAAGATTACTCAAAGATTTATAAGAAAAAGAAGATCAATTCTATTGTTATTGTAATTTTATCGAAAACGTGTCATGTTTTCATTTCTATCATATAAAATGTATACACAAGAATCTTTTGAAGAACAAATTGAACCCGTGAGCTGAATTCAATTGCGTAGTGCTTAAATCCGCTTATAGTTTATGTAAACAGACAGTCTGCATGCTAATATTAATTCGACTGTTAGCTTCCGTCCTGATTTGATAAGGACCCGGATGAGCTCAACGATTTTTTTTGTTTCCATTCATTCTATATAAACGGTGATTTTTTAATTACTCTTGCTAGACTTCTTTATGCAAGACATGACAAAGCCTTTGAACTCTTCTCCTGACACTGAACTGAATTTAGGTATTCGTAATTTTCTTTCAAACTATCTCAAGCCACTTTTTAGATGGAACTCGTGCAAAAACTGATTGGAAATCTATTTATGTTTTATCAATTGTGACATTTCTAGGCGCTATTCAAGCTGGTGCTGTCGGCCCAACTGTTTGGCCATATATGAAATTGGTGAGGATTTTGCTTATAAAGAACTTCTAGAGCTTAGGCTTGGGCTTAGGCCTAGGCCTAAGCTTAGGCTTAACTTAGGCTTAGGTTTAGGCTTAAGCTTAGGATTGGCCTAAGGGTCGGCACAAGCTCGCACATTCTATCGTACTGAACGCAAGCAAAAGTACGATAGCCCACAAGCTATCGTGCGAAGTCATCGTACGATCGTAAAACGATGAAATCGCCACAAGCTGTCATACGATGACATCATACGAAATTTGTCGTACGACAATGCATTTTTATCGTACGAAGTGTCGTATCACATGTCGTACGATACAAAAATGCATGTCGTACGATAAAAGTACGACGGCTCATCGTACGAATTTCGGCCATCGTAGAAAATTTCTTGAACTTTCCGAACATAAACAAAAATGGCAACTTTTTTCTCGGTGGACTGGTCTTTTAACGAAAAAATAACTTGAAAAAGTTTAGATGGATCCAAGTGTGCCAGATACATTTTCGGGATATTTTCGTTCTATTAATAGCCTTGGGCATGTCATCTCGGCAGTTATAGCTGGTTATTGTTGCAATCGATTAAATCAGACAAAGTATTTTCTTATACATTTTTTCTAGTACAGGATATTTAATAAAAAAAGAGAATTTTGCGATTTTTTCAAAAAATTTCAAATTTTTTAATTTTCATCAAAATAACCCTATAGGGGGGGGGGGGGGTTCTATGCGAGGAATCGATTGCGCGCATTGCCGAGCTTCCCTGACCCTGATTCAGGGAAGAGGCATGTGCATTGAAGCGAAAATGAAAAACCGCAAAATTCTCATTTTTTTAATCACTCTGTAAAATCCTTTTTTATAGAACTCCCATGATGACTGGAAAAATCCTGATAATTTCTGCTTCTTTGATATATCTTACTATCGAACTACTAAGTTCGGCTCGCCGATATGTTTTTGTAATTTTCGAATTTCTAATGGGATTTTCTCTCGGCTTTTTAATGATAGGACGAGTATATGTGGCCATGGCTAGTACCGAAAAAGATCGCTCTAGAGCTGTCTCTGTTTCTACACTGGCAATGCCATTTGGTTTGGCTTTGGGGCCATGTAAGAAGCTTTTTTTTGTCATTTTGTTCTTCTCATATAACTATAAAACACAATATTCATTTTATGAAAATTTTTAAATTTTCATAAAATTTAGCTAGGCTTAGGCTTAAGGCTCAACGCTAGGCTTAGGTTTAAGCCTAGGCTTAGGCTTAAGACTAGGCTTAGACTTAGACAATGTTTTTTCTCGATTTCGATATTTCTTTTAGTGTTTCAAATATTTTTCACTCTATTCGGCTATCCTGGACATGAATTTTTATTCGGAACACATTTGAATGTTTATACTTCCCCCATATATTTATCGATTTTTTCTTGTCTTATTGGAATTACACTGTTATTGCTCTGTTTTCATGGAAAATTGCAGCCGACAAAAAAAGCAGACGATGTTGCTCTTCCTGCAACTGGTAAATTTTTGAAATTTTTCGAAACAATAGGTGTGAATTATGTGGAGAATTTTGTGTAATAATCAAAATGCGGTTTAAATATTAAAAAAGCGTATTATACAGGGTAGTAAAAAAGTGCATTTTTGGAGTCCGAAAAATTTTTTGAGACCGGAAAATTTTGTTCTAAAAATGATCCATATAGGGGTAATCTTATGTGGGGAATCGATTGCGCACATTTCCGAAGCATGAAAACGTTGCCTTAACCCTGATTCATGGAATGGAGTTGGTGTATTGACACGAAAATCGAAAACTTTTTATTCGCGTCAATACACAACTCCATTCTCTGAATCAGGGTCAAGATAATTTTTTCATGCTTAGAAAATGTGCGCAATCGATTCTTCGCATAAAATTACCCCCAGATGAATGCTTTCAGGGCGAAAATAGAAATTGTTTCGATTTTCTCGCCAATCATCGAATCCATCCCTGAATCAGGTCAGGGAAATTTTTCATCCTTCAAAAATGCGCGCAATCGATTCTTTGCAGATAATTGCCCTAGAAAACTTTGTCTCCGATTGGTGAATTTTTTTAAATTTTGAGCCTGGTCTGCACTTTTTTCCACTTTGGTGCGCCGTGCCCTGTTCGAGATCTGAAGAGATTTCGACGATCTTGTTTGGTCAGTATTTTTGCTTCAATACACACATCTTTTCCCTGAATCAGGGTCAGGGAAACGTTTTCAAGGTCGCGCAATCAATTTATCGCCTAAAAACCCCTCTATAGGGTTATTTGGGTGAAAATTAAAAACTTGAAAATTTTTGAAAAAACCGCAAAATCGCTCACTTTTGGGGGCACCTTGTATAACAGTAATCTAATTGACTCGATGAAAATATTTTGCTTTTTTAGAAAATCGCTTGGGCGTCGACTTGGATAAAATAGCAATATCGATATGCTTACTAACTAAACTAATGGTGGGATTTGTCATGATTTGTACAATGGCGTAAGTCAACTATTCAAATAAGAGATTTATTTTTATCAATGTGTACATGTTTTCGTTGTAATACACAAAGAATCAGTCCACTCGCTTTTTACAACTCTATGAGGCGAATAAAATGACACCAAAATGGTTTAATTTAAAATTTGTTTTGCGTTATTGAAACGAAAACCTTGATTCATGTTTTCGTTTCAATAACACAAAACAACGGCCAAATTGGATAATTTTGGTGTCATTCTATTCCTCTTGACGAATTATAAAAAATTGTTACAATGTTCATGTTATGAACATTTAAAAAATTGATGCAAAAATTGATTTTTCCGACAAAAAAATTCAAAAAGTTTGTGTATTACAACGAAAATATGGACAATTTCAAACGCAATTATCTCGAAAACTACGACGATTCCGACGTTGTCGTAAGCACAAAAAATGCTCCATTTTTTATGAATTTCTCGAATATATAATTTTTGCATACAGAGCATTCATTTTGGTAAAAATTTTCGAAATCCGTTGATCCTAACATTGTCAAAAATTACTTTGAAGTTTTCAAAATCGATTTTCTTCACCT
>JAQGBS010002218.1:0-13595 GCA_034698545.1 Acrobeloides obliquus | reverse complement strand
AACATCCACACGGCATTTTGATCACATTCATTTATGCTAGCCCAAAATGAACACAAACGATGTTTGTCTATGCATATAGTTGTGCCTGAAAAATTGATTAATGAACTATTTTATTGATTAAAAATATTGAAATTGGAAATAGTAAGCATAAGCCTAAGCCTAAATCTAAGCCTAAGCCTAAATCTAAGCCTAAGCCTAAATCTAAGCCTAAACCTAAGCCTAAACTTAAGCCTAAGCCTAAATTTAAGCCTAAATCTAAGCTTAAGCCTAAACCTAAGCCTAAACTTAAGCCTAAGCCTAAATTTAAACCTAAGCCTAAACCTAAACTTAAGCCTAAATTTAAGCCTAAGCCTAAATTTAAACTTAAGCCTAAGCCTAAACCTAAGCCTAAGCCTAAATCTAAGCCTAAGCCCTTCAATTTCAAATGATGAACATCTAAAAATTGATTAAGTTTGCTTTAAATGAGTTCAAAATAATTTTACATCAAATAAAAAAATTTTGAACGCCTTTTCACTTTTAGAAAGCACGAGCTTCGAAGTTTCACCCCCAATTTTTATGAATTCTATAGTTCATGACGATGAGGGATACTTTATACGATTAAAAATATATCCTACCATTGCACTTGTCACAAGAAATCGGACAATGCTCCAACATCCAATCCCTGTTAGTGTCACATTCTCCTATAGAAGACCAAAATTTGCATAAATCATGTTTATCCATACATTCTTCTTTTTCATCGGAAGACTTTTTCTTCGTCTTATCCTCGGCTTTTTCATTCGGGTCAGACGTAGATGGGGCTTGACCACCACTGCTTTTATGCCTAGTCCTGGGTTCATCTTCATCCGAGTTTTCCCTGTGTGCAGGTGCTTCACCGGAACCTTCATCTATTGAGTCATCATCCAGTTCGTTTTCTGCGCATATTACTAAAATGGATAATATGCTTCTTAATAATACAAAAAATATAATTTTTTGGAGCTACTACACAATAGAGGGCTGGGGGCACGTGAAACAATTTTCAAATTTTTTTCTGGAGACGACCCCTCTAGGGGTAAAAACATGCGGGGAATCTGAATTTGACGTTTTCACATAAAACTTTCTTGAATCAGGGAAGTGTTTTTCGCTTCGAAAATTTAAAATTCGAAAAAATGCTTCCCTGATTCAGAGAAGGCTTGTGTATTGAAGCAAAAAGTCGCAAAAATCGCATTTTGCGACTTTTCGCTTCAATACACAGGTCTTCACTGAACCAAGGAAGCGTTTTTTTGCTTCAAAAATGTCAAATTCGGATTTCTCACATGTTCTTACCCCTAGAGGGGTCATTTTCAGAAAAATTGTTGAAAATTTTTCACGTCGGTGGCACCCTTATTTTGTAGTAGCTCCCATTTTTTATTTTAAGGCTCAAAAATCATCTTTAGCAAGCGTGCATTTGTCGAAATCCGTCTCAGTTGTAGCTCATGATAAATGCGGTAATTACTCGTTTAGCCTAATAAGATTAGGCTAATGTAACGCATGAAAACATGAAAAAAATTTTCTTCGAAAATACCTAACCTGGAGCTAGAACTGGAAAAGTTTCGTAAGCTGTCTAGATTTCAAAACTTGTTTGGTTCGAAAAATATTTGTAATTTGGAAACAGAGAAAATTTAAATTAAAAAATCGCCATTGGAGGAGGGAGATATCACGAAAAAGAGGTTTTCGTGTCAATGCACAGACCTTCCCTGATTCAGGGAAGATTGTTTTAGTCAAATTCGTACTCGGATCGACGAGAGCTTTCGTTTGAGTATCATAACATGGGGGATATCACGGAAAGGGATTGGAGGGGGTTACCCACGTGAAAAAATTATTTCTGGAAATGACCCCTCTAGGGACAAAAACATGTGGGGAATCCGAATTTGACATTTTCGAAGCGAAAAAACGCTTCCCTGATTCAGGAAAGGCTTGTGTAATGAAGCGAAAAGTCGCAAGAATGCGATTTTTTTCCTACTTCGATGAAAAGATCTTTTTTGAGATTGTTGAATAATATTTGTTTTGGATTACAGGGAAAATGTCCAATCTTTGAGCGACTATCATTATGAAATTGAACTTTTTTTTCATCCTGTCATTTAATCGTTTTGGTGCTTGCTAAGCGGGAGGAACAGGTTTAGTGGGGGGATATTTATGTTATATTATAAGAAAAACTGCGCACTTTTCTCATAAAACGCAATAAATCAATGGTCAATCACCGAGCTTGATTAGAATGAGCGCCCAGAAAGCAATTTATCTTTCTAGCCATCATCCAAATTGTACAAAAGTGTGTGTAGCGGCAATAAAACGGAAGAGGAAATAAAAAAGAGGAATATATTGGGTCGTTCGAAAAATAACCAGCTCGTGCAAATTCAACTGTATCGTTATAAAATTGATTCCTCCGGGGGTTTTCCTATGGGGGAATCGATTGTGCACATTGAAATGGTCTGTGTATTGAAACGAAAATCTGAATTTGAATTCCTGAAAGGTAAATTTTTGAAAAATTCCACCACCAATCGATAGAGCGCATCGAAAAACGGTAGATCTCCCCCAATTTTCGTGAAAAACAAATTCTTCGTTTTTGAGGGAATTTAGTCCAAAGTTTGATAACAATGATCGAAAAAATGAAGAAATTTAGCCAATTTTGAACTATTGTACACATTGAAATGTGTGTATGTATTGAAACGAAAGCCTGAATTTGAATTCCTGAAAGAATTTTTGAAAAACATCACCAAAACGCAATTGATTCCCTCCATAGAAAAACTCCTGGAGGAGTAATTTTTATAACGATACGATTGAATCGGCAAAAGTTGGTGATTTTCCGAACGACCCAAATATTATTGGGTTGATCGAAAAAAAGTTCTGCGACTTTTTACGGAAAATTTTTTTCTAAAAAGGAGCATGAAAACGCTTCCTTGACCCTGATTCAGTGAATGGATTCGATGTATTGACACGAAAATTAAAAAATTTCTATTTTCACCCAGAAAGCATCCATCTGAGGGTAACTTTGTGCGGGGAATCGATTGCGCGCATTCACGAAGCGTGAAAATGCTTTTTTGATCCTGATTCAGGGAAAATGGTGTATTTATTGAAGCGAAAATGCAACAAATTCGAATTTTCGAGTAATTTTTCAATTTTTGACGAATTTTTCGATTTTTGAGCAATTTTCAATTTTCAGACATTTTTCAATTTTTGAGTAATTTAAAAAAAAGAGCTAAAAAAAGAATTGACTCTCTGGGTGGGATCAAACCCGCACCTTCATATTGATAGTCTGGCTCTTTAGCTACTAGGCTATGGTGTTCCCCAACTTTTTTGGACTTTGTGCGGGAAACGGAGTATAACACCTTTTTGATTGAGTGTAAATTGCGTGCCTTTTTTTTTAGTAATTTCTGAAATTCGAAGGTGAAAAGAACTCTCGCCACGTCTGATTGTGTGAGTTTGAGTTTTGAGTGAGCATATCGAGCGTGAAAGAAAGTCTTCCGAAAATTGACCCCATTAATTATGCAACATAAGAAAGTTTGCGGATCGGTTCTCCACCGGTTTTCAAGAGCTTTCACTCTCGCTTCGGGAAACGATTGAAAAGTTTCACTTTTCGATTAAAATGTGGAAAAGGTGTATGAAATCTGAGAGAGAGAAATCGATAGAATTTGCAAACAAATATGAAAAATTCGTCAAAATTGAAATTTTCGTCAAAAATTGAAATATTTGTCAAAAATCGAAAAATTCGTCAAAAATTTAAAATCTCAACGAAAACGAACGAAAAATGCCCGAATTTAGACGTATTTTTCGCGCCGAACTTATCGCCCAATATTTTTAAGAGGGCTTTTACAACTTTTTTTGATTCGCAAAAATAAAAATTTCGACCCTGGTAGGATCGAACCCGCGCAACTAACATGAATAGCCAGCGTCCTAGCCATTAGGCCATGCGCGCGCTCAGCTTGTCTGAATCTCATGCTATGAAATAGAGTGTATCAGGGCCGCCACTAATTCGTTCGGAAATTTTTTACTTCACTAATTTATCACTAATTGAGTTCAGACGCGTTCTGAAACGTTCCGACGCGTTCCGAAACGTTCGGACGAGCGCCCGAACGCATCCGAACGTTTCTGAACGCGCCCAAACGTTTCTGAACGTACCCGAACGACTATTAGTGATGTTTCCGAACACGTTTGAACGCAATTAGTGAAGTTATTAGTGAACTAAAGTCCGTTCGGGAGCCGTCCGAACGTATTAGTGGCGGCCCTCAGCAACGCAACAGAATCAAGAACTCAAAAATCAATCAAATTTTTTGTCCACGAATTTTTCAATTTTTGAAAAATTTTTTCAAAAGTTGAACTTACCAAAAGAGGTAGATAATAATAGAAATAACCCGAGGCAAAATAATATTCCAAGACAACCTTTTCTCCTTCTTGACCTTATTAACATTTAGTACAAATAATTTTCAAAAAATTTTTTTCTTCAAAATCAACAAAAATATGGCACAAAGTTGAACAACCTTCTTCCTCCTTTGAATATGACTCTTGTAGCCAGCAATCGAGCAGCAAGAATTTTAAAAATTTGTGAGTGGGCGTATAAGAAAATAATAGGGCTGAATTGAGTGGAACGCTTTTTCTGGCGCCTGCCGGAGGACAACACCAGGTGAGAATGCAAATTTTTTAATAATAATTCACCAGTTATTCGCGAACTCTCCTTCTTCTTCTTTCTCCAATTAGCAACGGAAGAACGCCCCCAGAACTCCTTGGGACCAAAACATTTACGAGAAAAACATTGGTCGGCTTCTTCTCCTTCGTCGTCTTGTACCGGTTGTTAGTTGGGCGATGGGCGCGGCGTGACCACAGGGCACACACGCGAACCGAGGAAGAAACCGAAGAGAGCAAAATGCTTTCTCTTATCCAAAAACGTCGTGACGGGGATGGATAGAGATATCCACGGATGGGATTCTCTACAAATAGATAATACACAACAACGCACTTTTTCATGAAACTTTTGATTTGTTTGTAAGGGAACGGCAATCTTCCTTTTCTCGAATGACTCGTCGCAGATGCCTCATTATCATCCCCAAATGCAGATAAATAAATAGTTTGTGGGTCAACGTTAGTCATTTTTTTATACAATTTTTGCTTGGTATTTTGTCATGAAGATATTGGGGTGGTAACTGAAACAGCCAAGCGGGCAAGAGGAAAGAAGTAGTAGTAGAAGAAGTTTAACAGAAGAAGTAGTAGTAGAAGAAGAAGTAGAAGTAGAAGTAGTAGTAGAAGTAGAAGAAGAAGTAGTAGTAGTAGCAGAAGAAGTAGTAGAAGTAGAAGAAGAAGAAGTAACAGAAGTAGTAGTAGAAGAAGTAGTAGTAGTAGAAGTAGTAGTAGTAGTAATAGCAGAAGTAGTAGTAGTAGAAGTAGTAGAAGTAGCAGAAGAAGTAGTAGTAGTAGTAGAAGAAGTAGTAGAAGTAGTAGTAGAAGTAGTAGTAGAAGAAGTAGTAAAAGAAGAAGTAGCAGAAGTAGTACAGTCAAACTTCCGTTTTATGGCACTTGGCAGGAGACATAACGACCACGCAGGGATGTTGGCGGGAAAATTTGGTATACAAAGAAATCGACTTGCTATATATACCAAATTTTCCCGCCGCATCCCTGCGTGATTGCTGTCATTAAACAGAGGCGTCACGAAGGTTAGACTGTAGTAGACTTTGTAATTTATAATTCGATCTCATCAGATCGAAATTCAAAATTTTGAGAAATTTAAGAAAATTTTTTATGCCCTAAATTCTATGAACTTAGGGTATCCCGTTGTTGTAGTTGGCGCTATTTCAAGCTCGAAATTAGAGACAAGCCATTCAGTGACCGCCATAGTGTAGTGGGTGCGCTGCCAACGAGTTCGGCATCATTATCAAGGTTCGAATCGATTGCATCCCCTGCGGGAAAATCTATAGTCCGTTTCATCCTATAAAAAAGCTTGCCCGCGAAGGCCAAGTGATCTAAGGCGTGCGCAACACTTTTCATTTTGTGCAATATCCCCAGGTGAACTCGATCCTGAGACCAGATGTTGCGCGCCTTGGATTACTTGGACATCGTGCGCAAGCTTTTTATGTTTTATGGGCGGAAACGGACTATAACAGGAACCAGTCGGGGTATCACGACACTCATAGAATTTTTGTTTATAGTTTGCTTAAAAATTTTTTTAATGCACTAAACTTCTTTCTTTCTGCCATAAAAACATTGAAATGAGAAGGCTACAAGAATCTTGAAATTTTGACCCATATGTCAATAAAAATTAGTTCAATCTCTTTGTACTTTGTTTTGATGTCTAAAAGTTAAAATCAGATAAGGGAACACCCAGCTAGTGAACCTGAATTTTTCTCCACATTGGAACAAAGCCGGTTTGAATTCGACACTCAAATTCGAAATTGTTTGATGATTGCGCAACATTGTTGCGAGAAAATGTTTCAAATTTTAAGAGTGGAACATATTACATGAATAAATTCTCACTCCAATAGCACATTGTATTAAAACACAACTAAATGGATACGCATGTAGTATTTTCAGTGACGTAGCCACAAGGGAGGAGGGGTACCAAGGGTACCGGTACCTCCATTTACGGGCCGAAGATCCGAAAAACATAAGGGTCCCCCTTATGATTTTTTTATAGAAAAAAAGGCTTGGTATCCCCTGTTAAAAAATTTCTGGCGAGTATTTTTAAAACTTTTGATTAAATTCCATTTATGCAGCAGCTTTAAAAAATGCTAGAGTTGGGCGAGCCAAACGAAGAAGTAGTAGTAGAAGAAGAAGCAGAAGAAGTAGAAGTAGTAGTAGAAGTAGTAGTAGTGGTAGCAGAAGAAGAAGTAGTAGTAGTAGAAGAAAAAGAAGATGCAGAAAAAGTAGAAGTAGAAGACGAAGTAGAAAAAGTAGTAGTAGAAGAAGAAAAAGAAGAAGAAGAAAAAGAAGCAGAAAAAGTAGAAGAAGAAGCAGAAGTAGTAGTAGAAGAAGAAGAAAAAGAAGTAATAGAAGAAGGAAGAGAAAAAGTAGTAGTAGAAGAAGCAGAAGAAAAAGAAGACGCAGAAGAAGTAGTAGTAGAAAAAGTAGAAGAAGCAGAAGTAGAAGAAACAAAAGAAAAAGAGGAAGTAATAGAAGAAGAAGGTCTCTTTAATTCATTAATTTTGGATTTTTGTCCTGGCGAGATTGAATCAGAGATCCTTTGACTGTGAAGTGAGACGCTTGCGCCATATCTTCGGAACCATTTTTCAGTGACGTTTTAAACCGGCTATACGCTTATACAGATTCAAAATTAAATTATAAATTGATATTCCGTTTTCCCACTTTTGACACATCTTGTCTGTAAATTATAATTCAATTCAAGTTTTACTAATTGACCCGTTCCAAAATGATAATTTGTTGTTCATTTTTAATCTACACTAAGGAAATTAAAAGTGCGAAAAATGAATGAAAAAATCTTCAATGGTATAAAAAAAAGTAATATAGTTTGTTGTTTTCGTGTCAATATACAGACTTTTTCAAAAATGGGAGTGTTTCAATTAATTTTAAAATATCGATATTTGGCTATAGAAGCCGATTTTTGACGAAATTTTCGAGAGTTTTTCTAGTCGGGGAACCGATTGCGCGTATTGCCGATGCATGAAAATGTTTACCTGACCCTGATTCAGGGGATACAAAGTTGTTGAAGCATCTCGTAGGGTACCTTTCCGTGGTCAAAATCAAACAATTCCTTCAGATCACCTCATCGGAGTCCCCTCCCCCTGACCCACTCATGGACTCAAAATTGAGAGAGACAACCTCATCGGGATTCCCTCCCCCTGACTCACTCACTCATGAACTCAAAATATAGGGAACCAGCTCATCGGGGTCCCCTCTCCTGACTCACTCACTCATGAACCCAAAATTGAGGGGGACTACCTCATCGGGGTCTCCTCCCCCCACCACTTGCCGAACTATGATCCCAATTTTACTAAAGTTTCAGATCTATTTGTTTGCACTATACTATCGAACATTCCAATATTTTTTGCGTCTACTTTTTCTTCTTCTTTTGAGCTTTCCACGACAATCAACACAATTTCTGCTTTGTGAATTCTTCACCGAACACATATATTTCCTGCTTCATAATTGATATGCTCGTTTTTGGTGATCCGTCGGGGTCCATAGGTCGGTCGTCGGTCGGCTACAACCCTTTTTTGCGGTGCAGCTTTCGCTTTCAGACTTCAGACCGGCCATATAACTTGTTTTTCTTTGCATAGTTTTTGCGTTTCTCTTCGTCGATGGCGGCTATGATGGAATCGCCAAATGAAACAATCTGACATTTTTAGAACTCAAAAAATGGAATGTGGGAAAAAATGGTGATAGCAATTAGCAATCGAACGAATCTTTCAATGAATCTTCTTGCAAAGAAATGCACATAGCATCTTTGTTCTGACAAAATAAGTACATGTTTTCGTTGTAGTACACAAAAAAAGTAATGACTGATATGATAAGTATGAAGAAATTGCTTTTTTGAATGAGTTATAAGAAAAAGAAGGTTCGAAGTCCAAAGTCCATGTTTCTACCCCTAAGGGATCATTTCCGGAAAAACAATTTTGAAAATTTTTTCACGTGGGTGGGTCCCCCCTTATTGTGTAGTAGCTCCGAACCTTATTGTGTAGTAGCTCCGAACATTTTTCATAAAGCAATCTGCAACGATATTTTTCGAACTTTAAAAAAAATTACATCTCATTGTCTTTTCGAAGCACTTGAAGATGCGCCTGGTAAAGCCATTGGAAAAGAAGTAAAAATTATCCATAAAGTCGTCATAGCAACATCCTCTAATTACATTTAATTATAAAATATCGATATAGAAAATAGTAACAATAACAGCTTCATCCTCATCACTCAATCTTTTACTTGTTTTTTCACTGCTTCATCCTTTAAAAATGTCCGAAATTCTACCGTTCACCATCAAACCACCTTCAGCGGTCAACAAGATGGCATTTGCCGATGTTGTTCGTACGACAATGGTAAAAATTGATATTGGGTTTTTGGAGATACTACACAACAGGGGGCACCCACGTGAAAAAATTTTCAAAATTTTTTTCTGAAAATAACCTTTAGGGGTAAAAACATGCGGGGAATCCGAATTTGACATTTTCGAAGCGAAAAAACACTTCCCTGATTCAGGAAAGAAAAAAATTGAAATTCGAAAAATTCATCAAAAATCGAAAAACTTGTCCGAATTTGACATTTTCGAAGCGAAGAACACTTCCCTGACCCAGAGGAGGCCTGTGTATTGAAGCGAAAGTGTATTGTGTATTGAAGCGATTTTTGCGACTTTTCGCTTCATTACACAGGCATTCCCTGAATCAAGAAAGCATTTTTTCGCTTCTTAAATTTCATATGGCCCACCCTTCCCCTATTGTGTAGTAGCTCCGGATTTTTCAGCAAAAAAGAAAATCTAATTTAGCTAATGAAAAGTTGGGTGGCGATGATCCGGGATAATCAGAGGGATGAGCAGGACCGGATTTCCGACATCAATGTTTCGCTCGTTTTCGATCCTCCCGCGGTGACGGCAATGTTGATTGAGAGTCGTGCTGGCTCCAGAAATGTCTCAAGAAATTCATCTAGGATTGGTTCGACGAATGATTTAAGCAAGTCTTTTTTTTATATATATTTAACTTTAAAGGGCCAGTCCGATCGGAAAAAAGTTGAAAGCTGCAAAAAATTTTGAGTTTTCGCGTCAATACACAACTTTTATTGACTCAGGGACAAAGTTCATGTTTTCGTTGTAATACACAAAAGTTTTCAAAAATCGCCAACTTACATAGATATTCGAAAAGTTTATGAAAAATGAAGCATTCTTGTTTTTACGGTATGCTCTGAATCACTGTAGTTTTCGAGATAATTGCGTTTGAAGATGGCGATTTTTAAAATTTTGTATATTATAACGAAAACAGAAAATTCGTCCCTGAATCAATAAAAGTTGTGTATTGACGCGAAAATTTAAAAATTTTTCGTTTTGCATCAACTTACGAAAACTGCGAAAAAAATTTTGAATTTTCGCGTCAATACACACAACTTTTATTGATTTTTTTTGTGGAACATCCTGTACAACGAAACAACAAGGAAATATTCTTTTCCAAAAATTAATTAAAAATTTCATCATCTCTGGTCTTACATAAAACAAAGCATGTGCACAGATTATTTCTTAAAAGCATTTGTAAATCACGTTTTGCAAGACAACAAGTTTAGTGCCCTCCTCCTCCCCTACTAGGATGGAATTTGCCCACATCCGGCTCAACTTATTTTTAAATCCCCACCGGAGAGACTTGACAACGACACCAAAGAGAAGATTTAAATATGCTCTTTTCTGTTAACAAAAGTGAAAACTTTTTGCAGCTGAGTGATTTTTGTGTAGTTTTCGAACATATTATAGAATCACATTTTTTTGAGGACTTTTTTCATAGCTAATGAGTATTTTTTGATAATTTTGTTGTCCGTGAAATTTTAATGAGAAGAAATTTTCAAAATTGCCATAGAGATTTTATAAAATTTCTTCTTCTTTTTTTGTCGTATCAGCCCTGTACAGCATCAGCAGGCATGACACAACATTCTTCGGGCCTAGACTCCGAAAATGGGTCTGGGACCCGGGGTCCCAGGACCTATTTGGATCACAAGAGTTCCTGATTCTGCGCACCGAGCCCAAGGACCCTGTAGCTCCCTAGTTCTATGTGTAATATATACTTATCTAATGATTTAAAGGACCAGTGAAAACATGAACTTCGTCCTTGAATCAATAAAATTTGTGTATTGACACGAAAATTTTTTTTAAATTTCATTTTTCATCCACTTACGAAAATTACCAAAAAATTTTGAATTTTCGCGCTAATACACAACTTTTTTACACAAGTAACAAACATGTGTGTTAGCGTGTCAATGTTAATACAATTGCAACCATTAGTTCCATCTCCGAAATGCCATAGAGGTTTTTTTTTCTCGCCTCAAACATTAAAATGTTTAGGATCTCTGGCTTCAACTCCGAATGGAAGTTTACCCCATCCATCAAATATGGATCACCCGTCAACTCAACCCGATACCGCTTCTACCACTCCCATGGCTGAGCTTGAAGTCCAGCAATCGACTGAATCGAATGAATCACTTCAACCAGAGCCAGCTCAAGAGTCACCAACTCAACCGCCTCCACCACCCGAACAAGAACTTTTTCCAGTATCCATCGATTTAGATGCCCTGGAAGAACTTCATGCCGAGCCACCAGAAACTTGCAGTCATAAAATTCTTTATGCTATTAAGAGTTGTATAAAGTGGCTAAAGTGAGTTTCGAAAAAGCACTATGAAAAAATTAGATTCGGAAAGTTCAGGAAAATTGGAGAATTTTTTGTTATTATGGCATGCTCTGAATCGTTGTAGTTTTCGAGATAATTGCGTTTGAAATTTTGAATTTGTGTACATGTTTTCGTTGTAATACACAGAGAATTCAAAACCGCCAACTTCGAACGCAATTATCTCAACAACTACAACGATTCAAAACATGCCGTTAAAACAAAAAATACTCCATTTTTCATGAGCTTTCTGAGTTATAATTTTTTCATAGTGTTCTTGTTTTCGTTGTAATACACAAACTTTTTTTAGAGGCATACCATTCTTTGTCATCGACCCAACAAAATCGTTCTACTATTACTGGTCATTTCTAATTTATATTGGGGTGTTGTATAACTGTGCCATGAGTGTCATATTTGTGTATGAAAAGCCGTCCAAAGACTTTTATAAATATTGGTTTGGGGGAAATATTTTGTTCGATTTCATTTTTGCAATGGATATCTTGTTGAACTCCAAGCTGAGTAAGTTTGTGATAATACAAAAAAGCATAACTTGCCGAAAAGGTGCAGGCAAGGGTCAAAAATATTTAAAAAAAGAATATACCAATCGACTCAGCTCGCCGAGAGCTTCAAAACGAGTACCATATCATGAGGTTTTGGAGGTTGTCTCTATGGCCGAGTGGCTAACGACCAACACATTCGGCATTAACTCATATGACGCGGGTTCGATCCCGTGCCCAAAATTTTTTATTGTCAAAATTCATGAAAATTCTGCAATCTACATTTTTATGCGGGGAACACAATGGCGCGATTGTTTTTCCTTTTTTAGTTTGAGGACTATAGCCCTCTAACGCCTTTTGGATTTTGATAAATTTTCGATTTTTGACGATTTTTCAATTTTTGATGAATTTTTCAATTTTTGATGCGGGGAATTTTCAAAGAGAAAAAACGCCTTCCCTGGTGTGTTTTTGCTACTCTTCGCTTCAATACACAGGCCTTCCCTGAATCAGGGAAGCGTTTGTATCCACAAGGCCATGCGCGCCCATCTTTTTAAAATCTCAACACGAAACAAACGTTTAGCCATAAGCTAAAATTTCAAAACAAGAAAAAAATTGTTTAGTTTACATGGAAGATGGCTCGACAGTAACCCATTGGAAGAAGCTATTCAAACATTATACCCATAGCAAAGAAGCGATTCTTGATGTGCTAGCTATCTTACCCACGGATCTATTCTTACTCTTAAATTACAAGCTTTCAATAGTCCGACTAACACGAGTCTTGAAAGCCTACAGGGTCCGTGATTTTCTCGACTATGCCAACATTCGAACGAATTTCCCAAATGTTTTGAAAATTTCGAATATTGCCGTGTTGTGCTTGGTTCTTTTTCATTGGAATGCGGCGCTGTATTATTCTATTAGTCTGTGGACTGGGATCGATAGTAAGGTTTTTTTCAACAATCTTTTCTGGAAATGACCCCATAGGGTTAAAAAAATGCATGGAATCCGAATTTGACATTTTCGAAGAAAAAAAAACGCCTCACTGATTCAAGGAAGTCCTGTAAATTGAAGCGAAAAGTCGCAAAAATTATATTTGTCGGCTTTTGGCCGAAAAAATCCTGGGGTCCATTTATGTACCCCTTATTCACCTATACCTATGGGTGGAGTAAAATATTTTAACCCAATTTCTAAATTCCCTCTTCCCCAATTTAGCCGAAAACTGGGCGAACGATTGGACCGGATGGCCGTGGCAATTCACGTACAAGAAAAATCCGAACCCAATCTTTGTGCCGTGCCTTATGGACAAAGTGTTCAACCATTCACTTCAATGCCGCATCTTTGACGAGTCGTCGCCAAAATTTCTCCACCAGTTCAACATGAGCTACCTCGATGACGGTAGCCCCCAAGAAGATTATCGTATGAACTATGTTCAAGAGCTTGTTGATTTTTGGGGGCACGAGGAGACATTCGTTATGAACTGCTCGAATTTCGTCAGACAATATGTGTTGAGTATGTATTGGTCGTCATTGACGATGACTACTCGAGGACAACAGGTAAGGATCACCGACGACGCCCATCCCCCCACAATGGTGTAGACAAGGCGGGAGGAGGGTAGGGTCCCCTTTAGTTAGCCGAAATTTTTTTCTCCACACCCACTTCGCCAATGATTCTAACTTATTTAACTGTTACTAACAAATATAATCGAACACAAATTTTAGCCATTCCCAACACACAATTACCACAATTCACTTGAAATCTTTGACACAATTATTGGAATGATCATTTTCGCCGTGATTGT
>JAQGBS010002217.1:0-13595 GCA_034698545.1 Acrobeloides obliquus | reverse complement strand
ATTTTTAGAAGAAGTTCAAATTGGTCAGGATGAAAAGAATGCATTATTTATTCAATTGAAGCGTCCATTAGCAGGTTTTTAAAATTTTTATATCAATTTTTCGGCACTATAACTTTTGCCACGAGTTTTGTCACGTTAATTTTTGTCATGGATATAAATACGAACTATTTCCAATCACCGATGTCCTTGTAACTCTATCATCGATGTTCTTGTATTTTTCGTGACAAAAGTTATAGTTTTTGAGACCCCCTATTTTACGGGACGGGGCCCCGTACGGGCGGAATGTCTACTTTACGGGGCGAATTTCAGATATGTCAGTTGAAAATTTTTTTGACGTAAAAAGTTTCCTTACTGCATGGCTAGTGCAATGTTGCAAAAACGGGGCGGCGGCATTTTTTATTCTTGGAGATATACCAATATATGTGTTTTAGCCTATTTTGTGACCCCATGGACCCCCTATTTTACGGGATTTTTTATAGAGAAATGCTAGAACATTAATTCTTTTTTTTAAATGATGGGCCCACTTAGCTAGTTCCAAAAAACGCAAAAACGGGGCGACCTGCTTATCATTTTATCCCCACTTTAGCACTTTTTCCTCTTTTTTGACTTAAAAAAATAGACTAAAACACATATATTGGTATATCTCCAAGAATAAAAAATGCCGCCGCCCCGTTTTTGCAACATTGCACTAGCCATGCAGTAAGGAAACTTTTTACGTCAAAAAAATTTTCAACTGACATATCTGAAATTCGCCCCGTAAAGTAGACATTCCGCCCGTACGGGGCTCCGTCCCGTAAAATAGGGGGTCTCATAGTTTTTCGAGAAACACCATTTATGACGTATTCTCGAAAAAACACTAAAAAAATTTTTCTAAAAAGGACCTTTCTAGACCTAATTTTATGCGGGGAATCGATTGCGCACATTTTCGGCACGTGAAAACGACGTCTAGACATCGAAAATAGCAGTTTTTGGTTCAAAAAATGAACTTTTTCCCCTGAATAAGGGTCAAGGAAACGTTCACATGCTTCGATAATTCGTACAATCGATTCTCCGCATAAAAGGTCTAGAAAGGTCTTTTTTAGAAAAAATTTTTTTCGCGTTTTTTCGAGAATACGTTTATAAATGTTACGGACCAGTCTAGTAATTTACAATCATATGAAACAATGATATATTCGGAAAGATGATAAAAAATGGAGTATTTTTTGTTTTTACGACATGTTTTGAATCGTTGTAGTTTTCGAGATAATTGCGTTTGAATTTGTGTACAAGCTCTTCGTTGTAATATACAAACTTTTTTGAATTTTTTGCAGAAAAATCGATTTTTGCATGAATTTTTCAAATTTTCATAAAATGTTCATTGTAGCAATTTTTTATAGCTAAATGAGGCGAACAAAATGACACCAAAATGATCCAATTTGAACATTGTTTGTGTTATTGAAACGAAAATTCTGATTCATGTTTTCGTTTCAATAACCAAAAACAATGTTTAAATTGGATAATTTTGATGTCATTTTGTTTGTCTCATTTAGCTATACAAATTGTTACAATGTTCATTTTATGAAAATTTAAAAGATTGATGCAAAAATCGATTTTTCCACAAAAAATTCAAAAAAGTTTGTGTATTACAACGAAGAGCTTGTAACAAATTCAAAATTTAAAACGCAATTATCTCGAAAACTACAACGATTCAGAACATGTCGTAAAAACAAAAAATGATCCATTTTTCATGATCTTTCCGAATATATCATTTTTGACACAAACGTAGCAAAAGTTATGTGGCGAAAGTTATAGTCATGCGGTCAATGGACACATGATTAGAGCTACTTTTAGTTACATTTTAGAGACGGTTGCAAAGCCTGGAATTGGTACAATCCAGTCGGAGGAACCCCTATTTGTGAATTGAAGGGAGCAATCGGGTGGTCTGGGTTAAATGGTGGAAATGCCAACAAATATCCCGTAATGTATGCACAGGGTGTAACATCGGCTTATCGAGAATGCATGAATCGGTATATAAACAATATATTGAAGGTCAGGACATGGGAGCAGTGGGTGGACAAGAATATCAATGCTGTGGAATTTGTCAAAATACCAATGGATGCAAAGCCTATGTTTGGGATAGCTGGAATGGTGGTACTTGCTTTTTGAAGTCTGCTAGAGGACTGATAAGTAGAAATTCTTGGATTTTTCTGGCCATTCGAAGATGTTACTACTAGGCAAAACTTTTGGCCTCAAGCAGGGTTTGAACCAGCCTTGAGGGGTGCCTGAGACAAGCCCAGTACCACCGAACTATGAGACTCTTGGAGTAACCGCTCCAAATTCTACTCTAGTCGTAACGAGACCAGATCCGGATCGTTCCTGATAAAGTTTTTGAACAATTCGTTCAGCCTCCAATTTCAGACTCTATAGTAAAATACGATGTTTTTTAGAAAGTTCCTCAAGCGAAACTATTCTTGCATTGATGAATTTGTGTCCGACAAAGTATCCAGACTATGACATAGCTGGAAATGATTTGGGTGGGGTAAGCGGACAAGCGAATCAATGTTGTGAGTTTTGCAAAAGTAATTCTGCTTGCAAGGCGTATGCATGGAGCAACTGGAATGGAGGCACATGTTGGTTAAAGTCGGTCATAGGCCCCTTGGTCAGCAATACTGGAGTTACCGTTGGAATTCTATAAAAAATTGTTTTTTTTGTTTCTGTAATATTTTATGATTTGATAAAAATAAATTTTTGGACAAATAGTAACATCACAACATCTAGAGTCTGTTTCCAGCCACAATCCTAGTTCGCAGATCTGAAAGGTCCCTTGTAAGTCCCAAAAATTATTGCGTTTTTTTGTTACGTTCGAAAAATGGGCGTAACTTTTTTTGAAGAGCTTTCATTCGAAATTTTTTTGATTTTCTGGAGAAAACTTTAAAAACATAAAAACGTTTCGAAATTTCAAGTTTTGAAATGTCAAACGACCCTTGAACGCGCCTCTGTTTATGAATAATAAATAAAAGCTCCTTGCTTACCTTCTTTTTGAATAACAAAAATTTTTGGCACTCCTTTTTTCTAGTCTACCAATTCTTACTGATATTTTATTTCAACATTGCTTATCACTTAAATTCGGTAAAGCCGGCTTTAAAGTCGGCGGCTGAGGCACCACTGGAATTTTTTCGAGAAGGTGCAGTTGCGGATAATCGTTTGAAATTTTACCCCATCTTAAACTACTATAAAAACAATCGAACTACTTTGATACACTCATTATTGTCAAAAACCGACTCAACATGCAGCGATTTCTTTTATTCATATTGATTTGGTTGAATGTGGCTCTGGGTGTGGTGGCTGTTGATAGTACAACTGTAAAACAAGCTATAGGCACAGATGTTGTTAGGGCAACATTGAGAAGGATTGAAGACACATGTATATTTCCACAAGACTTTTTGTTTATGAGAAGAGTGGCGTGGCAAGAAAGTAGAGATGGTACTTATAATCTAACGTAAGTTTACATGTGGAGGCTCAAAAGTCCGTAAAAAATGTTGTAAAGCTATATCTTTTTCGCCAAATCCGTTTTCCACGCGGTTTTTTCAGTATTAGACAAGAGTGTATGAAGAAAATTTTTACGCAAATTTCAATATCTGACGACTTCAGGTTTTCGCTGTGATGAATTTTTTTAAATTTTCAAGTTTTTACTCTAATTTTCGACCCCTTTAGATTTTCGTAGGAGAGTCCGTTTTTGACTTTTTGGGCGGGATCGCACCCACGCCCTTGAATGAGGGCCGAGAACATTAGCCAATCGGCCATGAGGCAAAATATCGTGGTACTCATTTTGAAGATCTCGGCGAGCTGAGACGATTGGCAAACTTTTTTATAAATTTTGACCCTTGCCTGCACCTTTTTTTTCTTTGGTGCGTCGTGCAGGGTGCCCAACAAACCCGGAATTTTGCGATTTTTTGAGCAAATTTTCGAAATTATTAAAAAATTCAAAACAAAATTATCTTAAATTTTTACTATAATTATTCTATGGGGCGTTTTTCTATGCAAGAAATCGTTTGAGCGCATTTTTGAACTTTGAAAACGCTTCACTGATACTGAAACAGTCCAAAAACCGGATTTTTTACAAGGGACATGCACAAAGTGACGCTTGAATTTGAAATTTTTTATATATTCTGAAAAAGCATGCTTGATAACCCTTTAGAAATAACAAAAGTAAGCGTTTTCATGGCTCGAAAATGCGCGCAAACGATTTCTCGCATAAACCTATAGCTACTTTAGAAAAAAATTTGGAGAAAATTTGCATGAAAAATCGCAAAATTCCTGTTTTTTGGGCACCTTGTAAAAGTTTTAGTTCTAACTGGCAAAACTCCATCGGCCAAGGTGGTATTTGGCAAGTAGATCAAGTGGATTTGGATGAAGTAAAAAATAAGAGCACTGCATCTATGAACATCACGAAAAATGCTCTACTTAAACAGCTTCAAGTTTGTGTTATGTAATTTTTTATACAAAAGTTTAGGTGGACGTAAACAACCTCAATCGTGCAAATGGTGACTTGGAGATACCGATAAATGATGGTGCAGTTGCACGCTTAGTCGTTTCAAACTTTGCGACTCCCATTCCCATTGATCTGACTGCGCAAGCAACTTATTGGGTATATTAATCGATTTCTTAAAGGACCATTTTTTGATGCCATGTAAAGAGCACAAAATTTGGAGTATTTTTTGCTTTTATGGCACTACTTGAAAATCTAACCGTAAAGAGTTATGAGCAAAACAAAAAAAATTTTTCAAACGAGTTTAAACATTGAAACGAAGAGCTTGTAGATCAATCAAGTTGTTTATTGAAACGATTTAATAAATCAGTATAAAATTTAATATTACAGTTTGGTAAAAAAGACATATAAAAAAGTGTTTATAACTCTATAAGACGAATAGAATGACGCTAAAATTATCGAATTTGAAAAATGTTATGGATTATTGAAACAAAATACATGAGTCATGTTTTCGTTTCAATAACACAAAAAATTTTTCAAATTCGATAATTTGGCGTCATTTTATTCGTCTCGTTAAGTTATCGAAAAATTGCTCAAAAATTTCCAATGAATCTACATTTTAGAAACAATATTACAACACCGCAGCAGGTAATGGAACTGTAGCTGATTTTCTTAATAACATGCAAACTATGCCAAAATGTAATTCCAGTATCGATCTTATGTTTATTTTGGACTCTTCTGGCAGCATAGGGTCAGATGTTTTTGAAAATGTTCGAAATTTTGTTACTACAGTAGTCGCGGATCTGACGTTATCTGAAGAAAGAAATCGTGTTGGAATTATTGAATTTTCAGATAATGTAAGTCTATTTGACTTACAAGGGAACATATCGTACTGTCCAAATTTTAAAGATTTTGATTAGAAAATTTACGAAAATTCGATTTTCGACCGATGACACCGCCAAAAATGGTGTCTTTTTTGAAAGCGTTTTTAGCCACAAAGACTGAGACCAAAGTTAATATATCAAAATTTGCGTCGTTTCACCCTCTATAAAGTAAAAAAGAGTTATTGAAAAAGATTTTAACCATAAAAAGTTACAACCATTTTTTTGAATCCTAATTTTGACCCCAAAAACCAATTTGGGCTATAAGTGTTAATCTTGCACTTTATAAGCTCGGATCCGAATACAAAAGTGTTTTTAGGTAATTGTAGTCAGTCCATTCAGCACTAACAAAACTGCAATCATTAATGCAGCCAATCAGATGCAATATCTAGGTTATGGCACTGAAACTACAAAAGCTCTTGATAAGGCTGCTGATGTTTTTAGCAGAACTGGTCGAGATCCAACTAGCGGTTATCCATGGGTGGCTGTGTTGATCACTGATGGTGCACCAGATAACTCAGTTACTGCATTGAATGCTGCCACAAATTTGAAATCAATGGGTGTTACATTATTTGTTGTTGGTGTAGGGGATGAAGTGCCGTCGAATTTGCAAGCTACTGGTAAGGATCATACATGCTTTATAGGGGAGGGTCAGTGGATGATGAAGCGATACATGTTTTAGGGCCATGATAATTTTTTGCGCCATTTCAAGTTTAATCTTTTGTGACGGAACTGTGTGTTGTAAAAAATGTGATGTAATAAGGCTCCAGGGATATTTTTATTCAGAACATTATCAACTCAAGAGCATAGTAGTCAACCAGAGGCAAGTCTAAAATAGGCTAGCTCTTTTGCTAGCTTAGGGGTGTTTTTGACACACCTCTTTTTGCCTACTAGCTTAAATATGTACAAAATAATGATTGATTATTTCCGCCACACTTTCAAGTATCGACCAAAATTTTTGAAAAACACAACTCGAATTTTTTCCATCTTGTACAATATGACCCAGATATATAAACCTAAAATTTTCAGCTTCAAAACCAACATGTGTCTACTTCTACAGTTTGGACAACTATAACTCTCTAGCTTCCGCTTTTCCCGAAATTCTTTCAACCAGAAACTGTGAAGTTGCCGCTCTTGCTCCTGCAAATAGTACCATAATCACCTCAAATGTGGAAAAAGGCCAAACTCGGGTGATAAAATTCCCAGTGAACATTACAACCGGAATGACATGGAAACTTTCTATGGAATCTGGTTCTGCTAATATCTATGCTTCTTTGACATCAACGTATGCCATTTTTAAGAAAATAGTAATTTGAGTCACTCTAAGCCATGCGTGAGCCGAGAGGTCCATATTTACCGTAAATTTGCGAGGGGTATAGGTACAACTTCGAAAATTTTGCGATCTCCCACTAAAATCGATTTTTTTTCATTTTTTCCAACAAAAGTTGGCGAATAAAAAACATCGCGACATTTTAAAATGTTTTTGCGCCATGATTTTGAAACGGGTAAAGTGGCAAACTCAAAGCAATTGCAGAGGGGCATTTCTGGACACCCGCCAAGGTATGCCCTACGCAGTGTTGTAAGACCTCTCTCTGTAGCTCCTACCTTCATATGTGGTTTTATGTAGTTTATGCTTGTGTAAGTACTAACTGTCAAGCTGCTGCTAGATCACTAGTTGGGTCTCTTTATGCAATAGTTAGTCTGTTAGTATGCATGCTTAACAAATAGCTTAATAGCCATTTTCCTCTCACAAACTAGGCTTACAAGACACATACAGTTAAGCCACATGGTAACCCAATTCCACAAGTACAGAGTCCTACCGTGACACCCCAAATTGGAGGAGGGATATCGCGTCACGCGCAAGGGTTAAGAGGGTGATACCTAGCAAAAAATTTTGGAAAATTTATAATAAGGGGGTACCAAGGTAATTTTGAAATTTTTTGGAGGATACCTAGCATGACTTGGCAATTTTGGGGGGAGAATACTTTCAATATTGACCCTAAGTAAGTTGGAGAGTCGAATATGCTTTATCCCAGTTTATATAGCTTATTTTTAGAAGCCCTTCATCCGCTGACTATGACTACATGGCCCAATCAAACACTAGCCAATTGGGGCAAATTTACATCAGCCCGAGTGATTTGAGCAAAATCTACAATGGAACATCTTTTGAGCGGCTTTCATCCCGTAGCGACTATGAATCGATTGATGAAGAAAGCAAGAACGAAACAGTCTTTATTTACACCGCTATTCAAGGAGTTGGTGATACCAACAATTTTACACTTCAATTCGATTCTGGTGACACGTTAGAGAAACCAAATACCACAACACCACAGAACACAACACCACAGAACACAACACCACAGAACACAACACCACAGAACACAACACCACAGAACACAACATCACAGAACACAACACCACAGAACACAACACCACAGAACACAACACCACAGAACACAACACCACAGAACACAACACCACAGAGCACAACACCACGTTCTAGTCCGACTACAACAGGATCATTAACAACACACCACAACGCGAATGGTATAAGCTCAATATTTATGTTGAATCATTGGATGCTGTGTGTGGGTGTAGTTTTGTGTTATTTGACTATTTGATTGAATAAATGAAATAAAATTTTTTATTAATTCCTATAGCTTATTTTTTGAAGCCCTTCATTTTCCTATCGGTTCTTCAGAAGGAGTCCGAGGGACCGATAGGAAAAGTCATGCCCCGGTTTAGTGTGGCTATCCTAGCAATTTGGAAGTAGGGTAATTTTTGTAGATCGATCGTTGATGCAAACGAACGAAGTTTTTACTAAAGGTAATTCGTGCAATTTTCTTATTTCCCAATTCGTATAGTTGAGTTATTTTTATGTCTTGTAAGGAAAGGAAGCTGTTTATGGTTTCCTCAAAATGGTTCGGTGATTCAATCGGAGAAGGGAGAAATTGGTGTTGATAATAAAACGGCGTCGGCAAAATCCACTGCTTCTTGTTGCCCAACAGGTGGATTATGGTCACCTTAGGGATCTTGGTCGAAGTGTACGGATACATGTGGTTTATGTGGGACTCAAACAAGAACAAGATTATGCGGATCTGCTGCTTATGGATGTCCTTGTGCAAGGTTGGGCAGAATTGTTTTATCTTGATTAATGAATTTTTTCAATGGTTATTCGACTCAAACTGGCATCGGAGTGCATTCGTGTAGAGCATGATGTGTATTGCACGAATATACTCCGTGTTACTAATAAGAGTGGGGGTTCCTGTGGAGATATAGCATGAAGAAGCCACATTCCTCAACCCCCTAAGGCTACGGACCCCACATTCATATATAGTAGAACAACTACCCCATATAAAGTAAAACATGTGATATTTATGTCAAAGGCTAAAATGCAGTTCGTGGCCCTCGCTTGATTTTTCCAAAATGGTGTTATTTGAGAGATCTAATGTAGAGGGGTCGAACCTGGAGACACATACCCGTGGAAAGAGGCCCTAACCACTCGACTATCAATACATCTTATTATCATTATTTATTCCTCGTGCATAAGAAAACCCCTAGACATTCTCTGAATCGTTTTCCCCATCGAGATAAATGCATTTGAAAATATGAATTCGTATACGTGTTTTCGTTGTAATAATCAAACTTTTTTGAATTTTTTGCTTTAAAATCGTGAAAAAATAGCATCAACCGACATGGAATTTTATGCTGAACAACTTTGCTAATTGAAGTTTGCGTAAAAAATTATTTCCTCCGATCAAAAATGCAAAATAAATTTAAATTTATGCAGGGTTTTCGTTTCAATATACAAAAATTCAAAAATTTAAACTTATTTTGCATTTTTGATCGGAGAAAATAATTTTTGACGCAAACTTCAATTAGCAAAGTTGTTCAGCATAAAATTCCCTGTCGATTGATGCTATTTTTTACAATTTTTCCGCAAAAAATTCAAAAAAGTTTGATTATTACAACGAAAACATGTACACAAATTCATTTTTTTAAATGCATTTATCTCGATCAGGAAAACGATTCAGATGGTGCCGTAACAACGGAAAATACTCCATTTTTCATGATCTTTCCGAATATATCATTTTGATTGTAACTGACTGGCCTGGTCCTTTAAGGCCTTAGTTTAGTCTAGAAAAGATTTTTTAGAAATAATAATTTGATGTCTATTTAAATTTCAAGGAATAAGTTCAGTATCAATACCTTCGAAGAAAGTATTGATACTGAACTTATACTTCTGTTATGGAGTGTCAGAAAAAAGATAAGCATCTTTTGTTTTCACAAAATGAGGCAGAAGAAGAACAAAGATTGACATTCCATTTATGTAAACCATAGCATCATGAGTGCTCACTCCTTCAAAATGATGCTATGGTTTACATACATGGAATGTTAATCTTTGTTCCTTTTCCGCGTCATTTTGTGAAAAAAAGATGCTTATCTTTTTTCTAACACCCCACAAGGCTCGAAACCGAACCGTTGTCCTTCATTGTCAAGAGAGTTACCCCTACATTACTAGGTACATGTTAATGAAGAATTAAAATTTTATATAAAGGAAAAGTTTTTTGTTATTTTTAATAAAAAAAATTTTGTCAAATGTTTAAAATTTTGCAAAAACTATATAAAAATTTATAAATTTAAATAAAAAAATTAGAAAAAAATGCAAAAATTGAAAAAATCACAATTTTTTATTTTTTAACATAAAAATTTTATTTAAATTTTTATGTATATCCAGTTATATTGTTTAAAAATATTATGACCCAAAAATATAAGGAAATATTGAAAAGAAAAAATCTTTATATGTTTTTGAGGATTTCTCCGAAAATACAAAGTCAATCCTAATAGTTTTGGTGTCGTTAGGGCCGCCACTAATACGTTCGGACGGCTCCCGAACGGACTTTAGTTCACTAATAACTTCACAAAAATATCAGTTTTTTGACATTTTTTACTAATTATGCAATATCTCCGCAACCAGAAAGAGTTATGACATGATTTTGGTGCCATTCGATTGCTACAAAATCCATCTTTCTAACGACACCAAAACTATCAGGATTGGCGTTATATTTCCGGAGAAATCCTCAAACCATTGCATCACTTTTTCACTTTTCCCATAAACTCTGCTCTGATACTGGCTTGACATATAAATCTTGATGTTACTCGGCTAGTTCCGAAAATGACAAGTTTTCGACTTCTTTAGGTAAACAATGGTTTCTAAGATTTGTACAGACATGGCGAGAAAGAAGTCCACATAAAATATCGCGTTTACGATCAACCTATTTGAATGCTCCTCTATTATGAATCATAAATAAAAGCTTCTTGCTTACTTTCTTTTTGAATAGCAAAAATTTTTGGCACTCCTTTTTCCACGCAAACATTACCGATATTTTATTTCACCATTGCTTATCACTTTAAGTTGGGCGGCGGCACTGGAATTTTTACGAGAAGGTGCAGTTGCCGATAATCGTTTGAAATTTTTACAATTTTAAACTGCTATAAAACAATCGAACCACGTTGCTACACTCATTATTGTCAAAAACCGACTTAACATGCGGCGATTTCTTTTATTCATATTGATTTGGTTGAATGTGGCTCTGGGTGTGGTGGCTGTTGATAGTACAACTGTAAAACAAGCTATAGGCACAGATGTTGTTAGGGCAACATTGAGAAGGATTGAAGACACATGTATATTTCCACAAGACTTTTTGTTTATGAGAAGAGTGGCGTGGCAAGAAAGTAGAGATGGTACTTATAATCTAACGTAAGTTTACATATGGGGGCTCAAAAGTCCGTAAAAAATGTTGTAAAGCTATATCTTTTTCGCCAAATCCCTTTTCGATGCGTTTTTTTCAGTGTTAAACAAGAGTGTATGAGAAAAAATTTTAATTTCAATATCTGACAACTTCAGGTTTTCGCTGTGATAAATTTTTTTAAATTTTCAAGTTTTTACTCTAATTTTTGACCCCTTTAGATTGTCATAGGAAAATCCATTTTTCAACTTTTTGGTGTGGGATTGTACCCGCGCCTTGAGTGAGGGCTGACAACGTTAGCAAATCGGACATGGGTCAAACCCCCCCCCCCCCAAAAACATCATGATATGGTACTCATTTTGAAGATCTCGGCGAGCTGAGTCGATTGGCGAACTTTTTTAAAATTTTAATCCTTGCCTGCACCTTTTTCCTCTTTGGTGCGCCGTTCAGGGTGCCCAAAAACCCAGAAGTTTACTATTTTTCAAGCAAATTTTTGAAAATTCGCGCAAACAATTTCTCTCGCATAAACCTATGGTTACTTTAGAAAAAATTTGTATGAAAAATCGCAAAATTTTTGTTTTTTTCACTTGTAAAAGTTTTAGTTCTAACTGGGCAAACTCCATCGGCCAAGGTGGTATTTGGCAAGTAGATCAAGTGGGTTTGGATGGAGTAAAAAATACGAACACTGCATCTATGCAGAGCAAGAAAAATTCTCTACTTAATCAGCTTCAAGTTTGTGTTACGCAAATTGTTTATACATAAGCAAAAGTTTAGGTGGACGTAAATAACCTCAATCGTGCAAATAGTGACTTGGAGATACCGATAAACGATGGTGCAGTTGCACGTTTACTCGTTTCAAACTTTGCGGATCCCATTCCAATTGATCTGACTGCGCAAGCAACTTACTGGGTATATTAGTCGATTTCTTAAAGGATCATTTTTTGATGCCATATGAACGAGCACAAAATTTGGAGCATTTTTTGCTTTTACGGCACTGCTTGAAAAAAAATCCCTGGTTTTAGCACACTGTATGAATCTACATTTTAGAAACAATATTACAATACCGCAGCAGGTGCTGGAACTGCAGCTGATTTTCTCACTAACATGCAAACTATGCCAAAGTGTGATTCCAGTATTGATCTTATGTTTATTTTGGATTCTTCTGGCAGCATAGGGTCGGATGTTTTTGAAAACGTTCGAGATTTTGTTACTACTGTAGTCGGAAGTTTGACGTTATCTGAAGAAAGAAATCGTGTTGGAATTATTGAATTTTCGGATAATGTAAGCCTATTTAACTTACAAGGGAACATATCGTACTGTCCAAATTCAAAAGTTTAATTTTTGACCCCCGATGGCACCGCCAAAAATGGTTTTTTTTTTAAACATTTTTAGCAAAGACTGACTTGTGAGTTCTGAGACCAAAGTTAATATATCAAAATTTGCGTCGTTTCACCCTCTACAAAGTATAAAAAAGGTTATTGAAAAAGCTTTTAACCATAAAGAGTTACGATCATTTCTTTGAACCCTAATTTTGACCCCAAAAACCAATTTTTGGGCTCTAACTCCCAATAGGAGAGTCGGCAGGAAAACATTTTTGCGGTTTTTTAGTACTCCCACCATAGGTAAAAAATTGGCATATATTTGGACAGAATCGGAGATGCCATCACTGGGATGTTCCCTTATAAGTGCTAGTCTTGCACTTTATAAGCTCGGGCCCGAACACAAAAGCTTTTTAGGTAATTGTAGTCAGTCCATTCAGCACTAACAAAACTGCAATCACAAATGCAGTCAATCAGATGCAATATCTAGATTCAGGCACTTACACTACACAAGCTCTTGATAAGGCTGCTGATGTTTTTAGCAGAACTGGTCGAGATCCAACTAGCGGTTATCCATGGGTGGCTGTGTTGATCACTGACGGTGCTCCATATAATCCAACTTCTGCATTGAATGCTGCCATAAATTTGAAATCAATGGGTGTTACATTGTTTGTTGTTGGAGTAGGGCAAGAAGTGCCGTCAAATTTGCAAGCTACTGGTAAGAATCATACATGCTTTGTGGGGGAGGGTCAGTGGATGATGAGGCGAATACAAGTTTTATGCCCATAGTAATTTTTTGCACACAAAATAATTTTTGCGCCAGATTCAAGTAATCTTTTGTAACGGAAATGTATGATGTCAAAAGGCTCTAGGAATGTTTTTATTCATAACATTATCGACTCAAGAGCATAGTAGTCAACCAGAAGCAAGACTAAAGTAGTCTAGCTCTTTCACTAACTAGGGTGTTTTTGACGCATCTCATATTCCCAACCATCATAAAAACTCGGTCCCTCGAATTTCAAGCTTCACATGTTACGGCTTATTTTATGCATTTCAATAGAAACTGCTTCCGGTAATAACTTCCGCCTTATTGATCACCGATGTTAGCTCACGATGTTAAAATATCCAAATCTTTTTTTCCACCTTGTACAACATGACCCAGATATATAAACCTAAA
>JAQGBS010002216.1:0-13598 GCA_034698545.1 Acrobeloides obliquus | reverse complement strand
AACATCATTATCAGTTTGAGGCACTTCATTGGAGTCTAAGCTACCAAAATTTCGGCGAACTCGATCAAACATTGAAATTGCAAAAAGGTTTAAGCAATAATTTCAAATAAGTTTCAAGATAAATCAACCAGCATAAACACTAGAATAGCGTTAGCGTTGACGCTGAGTATGTAATGAGGCCTAAAAAATAAAAAAGGCACTATTACTTTTTCCCCTTTATTTTCTCTCTTACTTTTTTCTCGATTTTACACAAATTTCAAAGTAATATCGGGGAAAAAGTAAGAGTAAAAAAGGAAGAGGAAAAAACTAAAAGAGGAAAAAAGTAATAATGCCGTAAAAAATACATATTTGAGCATTAGTCCCCCCAATTAATTCATCGTATCAAAAATTTCGGAGTTACTTCGGCTCGGCTTGAGTTACGAATTCGAGACGTTTAGCGCGCAGTCTCAGAGAACATACAAATTCGA
The DNA here is from genome assembly GCA_034698545.1 of Acrobeloides obliquus. Classification (NCBI taxonomy): domain Eukaryota; kingdom Metazoa; phylum Nematoda; class Chromadorea; order Rhabditida; family Cephalobidae; genus Acrobeloides; species Acrobeloides obliquus. The sequence continues at coordinate 13,131 of JAQGBS010002216.1, read as the reverse complement.
TCCGATAAAATTGCTAACAAATTTAGTGACTAATTCGACGATCCGACAACGGATTGTACTGATCCGAGACAGAGGAAGTGAATTTGTCACCCCTCTGTGTCGGATCAACCTTTTTTGGCTCCAAGCAGATTCGAACCTACCACCTTGTGGCCAAGAACCCGCTGCTTTGTCACTGCACCACCAATACTTAGAATTTCATAAACTCATAAAAAAGTTGATCCGATACACGGGATGTCGATCCGATATGCTGTCGATTTGTTTACATAAAGATTTTCACAAATTTTTTACTACATATGTAAAATCGCATGCCACCAATCGAATTCCATGCTTAAAATTTCATAAACTCACAAAAAAGTCGATCCAACACACGAGCTGTCGATCCGATACGATCCGACATGGAGGGGTGACAAGTTCAATTCGTCAGTAGGAAATTTTGTCGAATCATCGAATTAGTCAGTGATCCGATATTGTCGGATCTAATTAGTATGTGCCCTCAATAAACACAACTTATTGAGAAATCAGGCAACGGAATTTTCCCGCAACTTTCCCAAATTTCCGGGAATATTCCCGCGTGCAACCCTGGACCCACGTTTCTTTTCGTTTCAATGTACACGTTGCCTGATTCAATAAAAAGTTCATGGTAGCAAAAAAATTCGACTACAGTCAAACCCCCTAACTAGTTCCAAAACCCCTTAACTAATTATGAAATCACGATAATAATGTTTGGGTATAGCCCCTAAGCCCAAACTCGGAAGGGGGGGGGCTTCCGAGTTTGGGCTTAGGGGCTATACCCAAACATTATTATCGTGATTTCATAAAGTTTTAAAAGTAATATAGAAATTTCATTTTATCAAAAGAAGTTATAATCATTGGTATATCGAAAATAACTCTTTAATTTTATATTTGGCGTTTTGTTTTCTGCAGTTCATGTGGGTCTTATTTGATTGTGCAACTTTTATGGAAACAAGTTTCTGATCTTTTGTATGATATTTTTCCGTTGTTCAAATTTCAGTACCTTTTGTTTATTTATTAATGAATATTTTTTAATACAGGGCTTCTAAAAACCGAATTTGGCGATTTTTTCACGTTTTTTTGACCCGAAATTTTTTTCAAAAATCCTAAAATTACCCATATAAGGGTAATTTTATGCGGGAAATCGATTGCACGCATTCTCGAAGCTTGAAAATGCTTCCTAGATCCTAATTCAGAAAAGTAAATGTGTAAATTTGTATTTTTCTCTTTTATATATGTTACGGGAAAATCTGATCAGTTCCTGATAGATTTTCCCGGGAACTGATCAGATTTTCCCGTAACATGTACACACTTATTTTCCTGAATCAAGATCTGGGAAGCATTTTCAAGCATTCGGGAATGCGCGCAATCAATCTCTCGCATAAAATTACCCTTATATGGGTCATTTTTAGGATTTTTGAACAAAAATTTCGGATCGAAAATCATGAAAAAATCACCCAAATTCAGTTTTTATACACCCTGTGAATAAATTATACAAATTTAGACGTGAAATTGTGAAATGCCACCCAAAAAAACAAGTGCTCCAAGCAAGAAAACTGAAGAAAAGAAGAAGGATAAAATTGTTGAAGACAAGACATTTGGTTTAAAGAAGACACGGAAGAATTTAAAGTTTATCCAGCAAGTTCAACATCAGGTTATAAAGTTTTTTTGCTAAGCCATAGTTGATATTTATTCAGCAGCGCAAAAGTTTGGTAGAAGGTCCAAAATTTTTTCACCGGACTGGTGGAGTTTACAAAATTGACGCGCGAGCTTTTCCGCGTCAATACTCCTTCAGTTGAATGCTCACCTCTAATTTTTACTTGATTTTTTTTAGTAAATTTTGATCTCTATAGCTCTATCGTTATTTCTCGCGATTTTAATTCCTTTTTATTTGACGTTTTTTGAAAAAAAAGAAGTGTAATTTTTGGACATTTTGTTGAATGAAGCATTACAATATTACTGGTTTTAGGTGAAAGGTGGTGGACAAACTAAAGAAAAATTAGAGGCGCAGAAATTTGAAGCTGCGAAGAAAAAAGAAAAGGATGATTTAACGGACTTGAACAAACTGTTTAAGCCTGTTCAATCTCTGCCTAAAGTGGACAAAGGTATGTTGGGGGGGGGGGGTAATATACCTAATACGGTACCGATTGCAATGTTTATAAAACCGACTCCAATCGACTTGTCTCGATGATTTATGACCAACATTGTGGAGGTATTTTTGATACCCCTCAAAGTGGCCCAAAATAGGCTCAATCTCATTTTATGAGTCCTATCGATTTGTATTAAGCTTTAGGATAGGCTTAGCCTAAACCTAAAGCCTAAGCCAAATCGATAGGACTCATAAAAGTTCATGGGACTCATATAACTCTTGAGACTCATAAAATGAGATAGAGCTCAACAATGTTCGTCCTAAAACTTTTTTGTTGCATTTTTTTGGTCATAAATCATCAAAACCATCTTCCACCATTATTATATCAAATTCAATTGATATATACTGTAGGTATTTCTTTCGGCTGTTGGCGTGAGCAATTAGTGTTATTATGACGATATATTTTGATTTCGACTTATGCTGTTTGATTCATGATATTTTTCTATGCGCGAAAGCAGTAAATAGAAAACAATTCGTTTTGCGTCGGTTTTCGAAAAATTCCGATCGTTACCGTATTAGGTATATATGTTATAGCCGATATTGAATTTCAGCCGATTCTGAATTAGCTAGACGATTCAGGATCGGCTGAAATTCAATATCGGCTACAGCATATACTTCATGTTTGGTAATTGTTTTTGATAAGTAGATTTTTTAAATTTTAGACGTTGATCCGAAATCTGTGCTGTGCGTTTTCTTCAAACAAGGTTTATGTCAAAAAGGAAATAAATGCAAATACAGTCACGATTTATCTATGCAACAAAAGACTGCGAAACGAAATATCTATGTGGATAGTCGCGACGTTAAAGCTGACGGTAAGCGAAATTTCTTGAAAGCGGAGATAGATGAGAATCGCATAGTGTTTTTAATAAAATTTTCGTGTTAATGCATAGACCAATTCAAACCTGTTTGAGACTACAGAATCTCGAATTTGAGACTCAGTTCGAGACGTTTTGCGAGCAGCCTTAGCACACTGCGAACTGTTTGATCGAATTTTTAGTTTACTTGGGTGAAGCGGACTATATTTATGGATGGGTACTATTTCGGAATAGCAGACCAAAATCATGAAATGAAACATTTTTTTAAGTAACTCCTCTAAGGATAATTTTTAGGCTTAGGAGAATCCGAACAATGGTGTAACTAGACTCCAAGAATGAGAAACTTTTTCAAAAAATTTTTGCGATTTTTTTTTGGTCGTCGCGAAAAATATGACTTTTCTGAATTACTTTTCTGGATGGCGTTTTGGCGCTTGAAAATTCTTTTTCGGACTACCCATCACTAGAGGAGTTATTTTTAGAAAATTAAAAAAAAACTACGCAGCCCTGTGGGACTGCATTAAAATTCTCATTTGCATGATTTTCGTCCGCTTCTTCAAAATAGTATAAAAAGATGTTCAATTGGCCTGGCTTTTTTAGAGAATGAAACAAATGAAAATTGGGACGAAGAAAAATTGGTAGAAGTAGCCGAAAAAAAGCATGGTGAAAAAGATCGGAAACGTCCGAATCAGACAGAAATCGTCTGCAAGTATTTCATTGAGGTGAGTATCATCGAGTGTATAATAGGATCCTTTCATACCTCCTTATCTAACATTCGGAGTAAACTTTATTTAAAGGGGGAGAGCCGATTGAGGTGTCGCAAAAATTTTTTTGACAAATGTAAATGTTCGAAACGATGAAAAAATACTGTTTTCGAGAAAAAAATCTGAAAAAAATTTTTTGGGTGTTTTTTGGCCATTTTAAAATTTTTATTAATTGAAACTTGCTGTAAAGAAGGTCAAAAAAACTTTCTCGAAAACAGTTTTTTCATCGTTTTGAACATTTTTACTGAAAAAATTTTTTGGTGAAAAAATACTAAATTTTGGTCATTTTTGTTGAAAAATTGGTCAATTTTGGTGAAAAAATGGGAAATTTTGTTGAAAAATCATAATGGTGGATCATTATGATTTTTGAAAAAAATTTGGGGCAAAATTACAGGGTGGTGCAAAAAACCGTAATTTTGACATTTTTGAGGGCCATTTTTGGGGGGTTAAAAATCCCGTTTTTTGCCATTTTAAGGGGCTTTTATGGATCAAAAAAATTTTTTGACGCTGGAATCGTGTTTTTCAGCTATTTTTACCCCTAGAAATGATGTTTTTAGAAAAAAATTTTCGAAAAAATGGCCCTCAAAAGTTTCAAAATTACGGTTTTTTTGCACCACCCTGTATAAGGGAGGATCATTGGGAAAATTTTTTTAATCGATTGCGCGCATTTCCGAAGCTTGAAAACGCTTTCCTGATTCTGTGAATTGGGTGTGTATATTGAAGCCATGACCAAATTTTGCTATAATACATCAGTTTTTCTTTGATTCAGGGTCAGGGAAGCGTTTTCAAGCTTTGGTAATGATTCCCTGCATAGAATTAGCCCTAATAGGGTCGTTTTTGGGAAAAATTCGGGTAAAAAAACATGAAAAAATCGCCCAAATTTCGGTTTTTTTGTAAATTTTTTCTTTCGCCATTTTTTGAAAAAATGACTAATCGAGATATTGATAGGTGACGGATAACCGTGACGGTTGTCCTAGTGTCCCTAAATACGCTACTGTGCCGGGAATTATCCCATCATTCTTGCGTGTTTGCGATCATTACCATTTGTTAAATGCCATTACTTCCATAATTTAGGCAGTGGAGAACAATAAGTACGGTTGGTTTTGGGAATGCCCGAATGGCGGGACGTGTATTTATCGCCATGCTTTGCCACCCGGTTACGTGTTATCGAAAGACAAAAAGAAACTTGAAGAAATGAAGAAACTTGAGACAATTAGTCTTGAAGAGTTGATTGAGAAAGAGGTACACATTTCATTTTCATGGACTTTCAATCTTTATTGTTTAGCGAGCTACTCTTTCATCGAATAACTTAACCAAGGTGACGTTGGAATCTTTCATTGAGGTATATTTTATCTTAAACTCTATAGCGCATCCAAGAAGGGGCCGATTCATCGAAATCTGAAAAATAAAAATTTTTCTTAATGCCCTCGTATGTTTTTGCCAAAAATTTTTGAAATTTTTTTCAAAAACCCTAATGGTCCCTCTTTTGATTTTTCATAAAAAATTTCCAAAATTTTCCCTTTTTATTTAAAAATCGGGGCGATTTTTTGAAAAATTCGTAGAAATAATCATAGGAGTGTGACCCATATATTTTTGGCTTCCGAGAAATTTTTTCTGGATACGCAACTGCTTATACTGGACGGTGTAGTTGTATTTTAGTGGAAAAAGCGAAAAATACGTGAGCGGAAACAGAAGCAGTTGGCGGAAGAAAAGAAGAAGCAAACAAATTACAAACTTGGTCGACAGGTTAGTTGCCATTTTAAATATCGATTTTATACGGTAGAGCTCCGAGAAGGAGTCTTAAAAATTTTTTAACTACTGGATTAGTAAAAGTGCACTTTTGTGATTTTTTACGCGAATTGGGAATCGATTTTTTCATTCTAAAATGACCCTCGGTAATTTTATGCGGGGGAATCGAATGAGCGCGCATTCCAGAAGCGCGAAAACGCTTCATGACACTGATTCTAGAAAAAAACGAAACATGTCCATTTTCTTTTCAACTCAATTTTTTAAATTAGGTTAAGAAAGCATTTTAAGGGTTCAGAAATGCGCGCAATTAATTCTTCGCATATAATTACCCCTAGAGAGGTCATTTTTAGAAAAAAATCGGGCTCCTATTCATGCAAAAAATCATAAAATTGCAACTTTTTACTCTGTACTTTTTGGAGCTACACACAATAGGGGGGCCCACACCAGGTTCTACAAAAAAGGCGGAAGACTCGAAAAAAACGTTCGATAGAACGCTAGAATAGGTCATAAATAACAACTTTAGTGAAGACGGTTTGAAAAAAGTCCGGTCGATTTTCTCGGAATATCAAAAACAAGGATTTCCAACTACCCCCCACGGCTGACCAAAATGGAAAAAAAGTGGGACAGGTGGAAAACAGCTGTAAAAAGAATTATTTTTGCATAAAATCACCGTTTTAAACCATTCCGAACAATTTCTGATCATTTTTATAAAAAATTTCGAAAAATCAATTTTTATCAAAAATAATCACGCAAAAACAAATTGCTTCAAGTGGGAGTCGAACCTGAGCCTTCTGTATAAAAAGCGAGAGTAAAACCACTTAACTAAAGTAACAGACTTATAAATAACTTTTTAAAATTAGCTATGAACTAAGCTAAAAGGGTAGTTGAAAATCCTTGTTTTTGATATTCCGAGAAAATCGACCGGACTTTTTTCAAACCGTCTTCACTAAAGTTGTTATTTATGACCTATTCTAGCGTTCTATCGAAATTTTTTTTCAAGTCTTCGGCGTTTTCTATTTTGCCTTTATAGAACCTGGTGTGTTGCGAATTTTAAGCTAAAAATAGATTTTGAAACGTTTCGAATTTTTGAAACGTTTCGAAAATTTAAAAATCCACGCACAAATTTAATATCCTTTTAGGCCATTAAATAAAAATAATTTTCCAACCCCAAAATTCAATCTTCGTGGTTCCCCAAGGGATTTTTGCTCAAAAATAGCTGAGATGTGAACTTGTGAGTGGTTTTTACCTATGTTATTTTAGGTGATATATAGAGCTCCGAATATCCTTAAAAAGGCTATTTATGACCATTAGGGCAGCCTTAGATCGCGTTCTAGTGAGGCCAAAATTATGTTGACTTGGTGTTTTTCATTTTGTCTCATAAGGAGTCGTTTGTCATAAAATTTAAGAATTTTGAATTTGAAAATTCACAAGCTGTGAGGGTCCGTTTTTAGTCCATTTTTTTCAAAAACGACTAAAACTATTTTTTTCACGTAGGTAACTCCACTGTTTGTGTTTAATTTCTTTTTTGAAAATATTTTTAAAAATTTCCCTGGCGTCCTATAAAATTTTTTCAAAGATTTGACTCCGAGTAAATCTTGCAAGATTTATTCGGATTCAATTTTAAAAAAATTTATTATATTTGTAGGGTGTCAGGGTATTTTTTAGAATTTTATCCAAAAGAAATTTAATACAAATAAGAGGGCTTCTTAATTGGAAAAAATATTTTTGGTTTTTTTGAAAAAAATGAACTAAGTTAATTTACACATTTTCTTGTCAATAAATGATTTTATTGAAAATCAGGCAAAGTTACAATTTTTGATAACTTTTTTGACATGTTTTTGAACGCGGCCTTACCGGTTCAGCAATAGCCGTTACTATAGTATAAATCCAATCGACAATATACTTTTGAAGAAGAATACCACGATAAACTTTCATTTCTTTCGGAGTTTTTGTCAGAATCAAATATAGTAGTAAAAAATTTCCCAAAAGTCCTAATAGCAATGTAATATTGTCGTTTATTCGATTCACAAAGCGCAAGTTTAAGTCGTAAACTAGATTATAGTATAAGCAGATTCGTTACTTGCCATAATTTGACTTTCCTAATCAGTTGTCGAACAAATTATAAAATCGATTATATAGAAGACGTTTTTAATAGAAAGATGTTGACTATGAAGTTTTACAGCAGTAATTTCTTTTAAATCTTCACGCAAGATCCTTTTCGACATTTGAGGCCCCGACATTTGAAGTGCCCGAGGCCCCTCTCTTTAAGCCTCAAATGTCCGGCCTCAAATGTCGAGTAACCCCTCAATGCAAGTACGGGCCTGAATCCATAATTATTGTAAAAATCAGCGCAGCAGGCTAAAATTTTTTTTGAGGAATCCTGTTTTTAAGCAGAAAAATGCTCAGAAAATGAAATTTTTCGGCGAAAAAAAGCAGATTTTTGATATTTTTGTTGAAAAAATGGAAAAATTGGACAATTTTGGTGAAAAATCATAATGGGGGACCATTATGATTTTTGAAAATTTCTTCAAAAATTTCCGGAAAAACATAAGGGGGACCCTTATGTTTTTTTCAGCCTTCATTCGAGTTTGGGGGGCCTCAGTGGCCTCAATGCATGTACGGGCCTGCATATGGCCAAGTGGATAATCTCTAGACTTGATGTGTATAGGCTCGGGTTTGAATCTCGACTCTAACCAAAAGTTTTTGCTTTTTTTCCTTTCGCTACATACGGCATTTTTTTGATTATGCCTATTTTTATGTCTAGAGTAGTTAGCATCAAAAACAGCATTTTTTATAGATTTTCAACTACAATGATGTTAAAAGCATAGATCAAGTGCACTTTTGAAAGGATAATTGTATGTCAAGTAAAGCATGATAGAATGTAATTCATGTGATTGTGTTTAAAAATATTCTTAAACAAATATATCACATGTTATAGCAAGGCTGTCATAAGTAATTGTAGAAACAAAGCAAATCTCTCTTGAAAAAATCATTTTGTCGATTTGGCAGCCTTTTTTGGCCAACTCGCTGAGTGTGTTGATTTTTAAGTTACAATAAAAAGACACTTTTCGATTTTCATCTTAATCGGTCGATCAAAATATTCGTAACAATAAATATAACAAACCTCAGTCGGGGATGTCATCTTGACCTTAGGCTGTAGGTCAAAAAAATTGGGCATCCCCCGAAATTTTCATAAAAATACATATAATATAATTTAAATAAGAATTGAAAATAAATTGGAAAAGTGCAAATATTTGGATGGCAATGGTATTCGAGCCCCAGCCAAAAACTTTTGGCGTAACAATATGCATATTCTTTTTCATGTAAAGCAAAATATTCGCACTACACCAAATAATTATACTATATCCACCACCAGCTATCAAAAAGGGATCTAATGCAATTACATATACATCTATGCGGTCCTGAAATTAAAATTCTTTCACGTTTAATCATAGCCACTTACAGAAAGTCAATTAGTCCAGCTCCCGTATGGTTCATAACTTCTTCGATACAATACATTCCGAATTCCCTATTTGCAATTTCAACTTTTTCTTGTGTAGGGAAATAAAGAATCCCAGTAATAATGCAATGTATTATAGTTAAAGTAAATGGGACGGATAATATTGCCGCGAATACTTTTCGAGATATATTCATCGACCTGAATTTTTTAATGATACACAAATTAGAGTTAAAAGTTTACTTGACAAGCACCAAATACCTATAGATGAACTGGACAGAAATTGAGGTCATTGTAAAAGTTAGTCCGCTAAGGCTATGGCTATGGCCATGGCTATGCTACTGCTATGGTCAAGGCTATGGCTAAAGCTATAGCCATGGTATACAGGCGCGGAAGCTATGTTCCCCAAGCATATCATTCCGGCACAATAATAATGCATATTCGTTACGACAATGCCTAAAACGACCCGTGTATTTCAAACAACCCGCATATTGTATTTCGGTAAAAAAACGGGGAAATTTCATTTAAAAAAAGGAAAATTTTGACAAAAAAGAGCAATTTTAGTATAATATTGGGAACATATGCCATGGGGTAGGTGAGATGTTGCAAAGGGAACGATGTTACAAACTTTAAACTGACCCTGCTAACTCGGTATCCAGTCCGGGTACCAAACGCTCACCCACTCTCCTGTTCCAAACGACCAAGCAGTATTTGATATAAAAATGCCACAGTTTTTGTTTATTGTTTAAAAATTTGAATCACTTGCTTTGTCCATTTTTCAATCTTTCTTATTACTAACCCATTCAATTTAGGTATAACAAGTTAAACTTGCAATTAAGCAAAATGGCTGATGCAATGACTGAAGCTAACGGAATGCTAAATCAGTCTCATGAGATGATAAGTATTTACGGCAATATTTACGGCTTTACAAAACTCTTATATTTAGGCCAACCAAAATCATGCACCCTTAGACCAAATACTTCGTCAAGATTTGGATACTTTAAGAAATATCCCACTAGAATGAAATTTTGATATTCAAGATTTTTGGATTGTCGGACTAACTTTTACAATGACTTCAATTTCTGTCCAATTCATCTATAGGTAAACAGCTTAATAAAGCTTTATTTGCCAGGTACTAATGTGGCACAGGAAAATATATTATTTGTTGTAATATTGTAGCGGTGAACGGACGAGAGCCTAGCAGACACCTATCTAGATCGAACGGCCACAGACATTTCAGTCTTGCTCTCGCTAATTCACTAGCTGCCTTGTTCGATGATGTAGCTAATAAAAAATACTATTGAGTCCCAACATCACGTAACAGTCTTTTGTATTGTAATACTAACTGAAATTAAAAAATTCATAGAGTCTGAAAATTTGTAGGCTGATGAGAAAGTTTAGATAAAAGTTTGTTTTTTACGGCTCCCTATACTTAGGGACAAATCAATCAAACTTCTACCCAAGTTAGACAAATTTCAATAAAAATTGCAAGCAAAAATATCTACTTGCGAACCAAAATCAGGATTTTTGAGCTCTTTAGGAGGACTGATAGAAGTTTTGAAAATTCGGGGCTAGTTAATACAATATGAGTTGTGAATAAGATTTTTAAAAAAGAAGTCTTATTTTCAGGCTCTTGGCCCACTAGCTGTATGTGTCATCCCTATGCTCACATATGTTTATTGTATCGAAAGTGGTTGCTGCTGTTTCCATGACAATAATCTTGGGATTTAGCCTAGTTTGGATCCCAGTCGTCAACTCTTTGTTAACAATATGGTTTGTGACCCTATATAAAATGGCAATTCTCAAATGCACATTGTTATTACTGAATCGAATAGGCCATTATGATATTCATTATGATGTTATATGAATAAATTTAATACATTTTGATCACACATGAGCAAGATCGTTTCGCAAAAATTCTCAATACTACATATTTTTACTCCATAGTATCGAATTTGATGACTTTTTTCTACCTTAATTTCACCTAAATAGATATTCACCTAGATAGGTATTTTGGCCTACGCTTCGCGGCGGCCAATACATATATGATGGTCTAGTACCCATACTTTGTTTGTGCCTCGTTAAAATTTTAAGGGTTTTTATTATTGATGCCAAGAAATTACGATTTCGAAATTTCGGATTTCGAAATAAAACGAAATTCGAAAATAATCAATTTGTCACCCAATCTCATGAAAATTTTTAAATCTCTAGTATTGATCAGTCGTCTCAATGAGCATTTTTATAAAGAACTGTATAATTTTTAAAATCGGTTATATACAGGCTGTTTCAGTTGAAATTTGCCTATTTTATTTTGATTTCGACATGACCGATTTCGTGGCATCACTAGTGCATAGTAGAGTTAGAATTTTTAAATTTGACGCGGGATTCGAGCTCGCTATCTATAAGTGAAATCCTTACACACTAACCACTCGGCCACGTGAGTTGTCTTATCTTGAAAACGATGTGTACGTTGTTTTACTCGTCTCGTTGAGCTGAGTTAAATGGTGTACTCGTTTTTAAAATTTCGAGTTTTCGCACAATTTTTGCAAAAAAACCGTCGTGATTAGATTTAAATTTCTGTATTTAGGCGGTCCTTTTTGATCTTCTTGGTGGACTCAGACAGTTAACGAGAAAAAAAGGATTCTGAGACTGCCAGTTCTGGGTCCGCACGCTGGTCCAAGCATTGGCATAGGAAGGAGGCAAGTTTGGCACTAGGCCCATTTTGTGGGGGTCCTTGTTTGAAAATTTTGGAAAAAATTGCATTTTTATTTTTTTTAAACGCATTTTTGAGCGAAATTTTGACGATTTTGATGAAAAATGACATTTTTTAATGAAAAATTGTAAAACTGAACATTTTTGTTGGAAGAATACAAAAATTCGAAAAAATCGGTCTTGCTACACCCTGCATACATATTCCTAATATAACATTTGATAATTCAACGGTGATCCACTAGCTAATACTGTATCAACCCATTCTTGGACCGTTTCATTATGCTCGGTAATCGAAACCAGCTCCATTTGATCCGTGTGCGATGATGTAGAAGGAAGTTGAATGGCACTAATGATATTCGGCAAGGCTAGTTGGGTATTTGTGTGTAACTCATCAGTGTGAACCACATGGTTGGGTTGAATCATAGATGATGTTTCTTCAACACTTGTTTCCGGGTTAGTAGGTAAAAGATCGGATGCAAATTGAGGTGGAAGTGGGACATCGGTTCTTTTTAAATAAAGGAGTAAGGCCTGGTGCTACAATTTGAAAATTAGAGTAGATGAGTTCCATGTCAAAATGTGAACAGTTATACCTAACCTAGAGGGATGGTCTGGGGTATATATGGGCAGAAAAAATGTGACAGTACGCACCTCCCCATGTTATCAAAAGGGAAAGATTGTTACGGTTGACACTATTTCATGGTCGAAATTAACGACTAGCATATCAGGGTAAAGGACTGGATATTGTCCGGAAATTTGTGAGGGGTGAAGTGCAACTTCGAAAATTTTGACCTTCATCCGAGTTAATGATTAAAAAATCGTAATTTTTGAAAAAGATATTTTTTCAAAGATTTAAAGAAAAGGATAAGATTTTTGCGAGGGTATAAAGGGACAAACTCGAATCTTTTGCGACGGGGTCCATTTCTGGATCTCACGCCCAGGTAAGAATACATATCAATCCAAACTTAAGTCTAGTGGTTCGGTGCGCTACCAGGGAGTTCAGCATCACCGACACAGCGAGGTTCATTTCCTCGTTGAATCCAACAGATTTGGCAGGAACCTATAATCGACCAGGAAACACAACAAAGATCCTTACCCTGTCTTTCAACAATCCCAACTCAATTTCTGTGGCATTTAATTTTTGTGCTGTTAATTTTGCTTGCTAAAATTTGCATATTTGTAAAAAAATGTAAACATTTTTCTTACTGTTTCCCAATGATGAATTTGCCTAATTTTATTTAGTCTACATCTTCTAGATGCTAGAGCATTCTTTTCTCTTTTAATTTTAAGCTTCTCTCTTTCTTCTGGTGGTAAATTCTCTTCGTCCTGGAAAATTTTTTATTACTTTTTTTGATAAGGGCATCAACAAACAAAAAAGAGAACTACTGTCGATCAGCGACCACATTGAACGTGAATTTTTTCGAAAAATTTTTTCCGATTTTCTTGTAAAAACCGACTTTTTAGAGTAATTTCTAGGCG
>JAQGBS010002215.1:0-13600 GCA_034698545.1 Acrobeloides obliquus | reverse complement strand
AATTTAAAAAATTGATGCAAAAATCGATTAAAAATTCAAAAAAGTTTGTGTATTACAACGAAGAGCTTGTACACAAACTCAAAATTTCAAATGCAATTATCTCGAAAACTACAACGATTCAGAACATCCCGTAAAAACAAAAAATGCATCTTTTTTCATGATCTTTCCGAATATATCATTTTTTCATATGATTGTAAATTACTGGACTGGTCCTTTAAACATTAGGCTTTCGCTTAGGTTTAGGCTTAGAAATTTTGCTAAGCCTTAGGATTCGCTTAAGTTTATCAAAATTTTACAACACTATATTTCACCATAAATTACTCTATAGTGGGTTTTTCTTTGCAAGGAATTGATTGCAATCATTGCCGTACCTTGGAAACGCTTCCCTGACCCTGTAACACCTTATTTTCGCTTCAATACACAATCTCTTCCGGGAAGAGTTTTCAAGGCTCGGTAATACGTGCAAACAATTTATCTCATAGAAACCCCTCCCCCCTATAAGGTTATTTTGGTGAAAATTAAAAAATTCGAAAAAATCGAAAACTTGTCCTTTTTTGGGGCACCCTACATGCCAAACAATATAACACAATGACACTTAAATTTCTGGTGCCGGGCCTTCTCCAGTTTCCCTATCATACCAATCATCACCAACTTTTTCAAATTCCCGTTTAACAGCTCTCAAAGCTACTCGATTGGCAACTTTTTCAGTAGGTTCATTCGTATTCTAAAATTTATTGATTAGAGGATTTATTTGTTACTTGTTAGCTACCAAAAATCGGTCTTGTGTAGCATTGAATGCTTCACGGTAGATTTCTTTAGCTCGACTTGGTAAGCCTGCTAAATTTGGAGGCAAATCTTGATCGCCATGAAATTTTGGATGGATATCCTGATCTGTTTCATCTTTGCTTTTATTAGAATGTTGAACAAACGAGTTGGTTTTTGTCATGCTTGCACGAAAACAGCTGAAAATGAAAATTCAAAAAAGTCATAATATATATGTAAAAATTTCAAAATGACAATATTATTCTAGAAAATGATCACCTTCGCGTAAACAAATGAGCATAGAAAATATTTTTTCGTAAGCACAACGTAGAGAGGCCCAGACAAAATATTCATTCCAAGCAATCTTTTAAGTGTAAACAACTCTGCTCTCGCTTATTTTTACACTATTAAATGAGGTACACAGCGTGCAAAAAATCCGATAAGGTGAAGGCAAGGTTCAAATTTTTTTAAATGTCGCCAATCGACTCAGCTTGTCGAGTGCTTCAAAATGAGTACTATATCATAGGGTTTTGTGGGTTTGCCCATGGCTAAGTGGATAAATCGCTTAGCCTTTATTCAAAGGGCGCGGTTCGATCTCACGCACAAAAGTCAGCCTTTTATTGTGTTGTCAATAGTCATAAAAAATTTTTCCTCTCATTATTTTTTGATTTCGACCTATGTGTTTCGCTTTTGATCCTATAATGATGAAGATATCCCCTAGAGTTATCCCCACCTGTCATAGTTTACCAGTAGGGGGGATACACCAGACCCTCAGGATGGATGGATGGATGAATGGCCTTTCAGGGAGGAGGGGGGTACATGATAAAATTTTCAAAAATTTATATGATAAATGAATTGGAAGGGTACACGAACCCTCATGATGGATGGATAAATGACTATAAAGGTGGAAGGTCCGAGAATGAGTGGTGAGGGGGGGGGGGGGGTACTGTACCCCCTTCCTTGGTAACCTATGCCACCTGTTATTGTCACATATAAGTTAAAGTCAAAATATAATCAACATTTTTTTTATGTAATTTTAAGGGAGGTTCGCTTTAACAACTTTTTTTGGATTGCTGAAAATAAAAATTATGAGCTCCGGGGGATCGAACCCAATTCTTTATTGCGAATCTCTGGCGTCCTACCGACTGCTCTATTTGGTCCGAGCTATTATTCTCTCATCAGGTTGAGCAAGAAATAAAGGGAGTATGATAAAAAAAATTTTGGAAATTTAACAAATGACCTTGCCGAGATTGAACCCGGACCAAGAAGCTGAAAAGCCGTCGTTCTAGCCACTTATCTATTGAGTGCCAAAAATTAATTTGCCTATAAAAACTTTATATATCAACTTAACAAAAATTTATTTTTACAAAAATAAAAATATCAAATATTGCCTTAAGAAGTTATTATGTTAGTATATTTGATTGTTGTTAATATTTACATTGCTGCTCTCCGTTTCTTACCATTTTTCAAGGAAAAATTTGTTGATCTTGAGATCTAAAATTTGAATAAAAATGAAATTTTCATGCAAATTTGCTTACTGAATTTTAGCCAAGACAGGTGATGAGCGTTTTCCAAAACTAAAAAATAATAAAATTTTGAACAAATTGGGAGAGGAAAAGTTTTTTACCGAGGTTTTCGAATATTTACCATGGCTTGGATTATGGAGTTATCGTTAAAATTGGACATTGTTCGTTTAAAGCTGGCGACTGCTCGTTTTCCAAATCTGAAAAAATCAATTTTTTAAATATTTTTTGTCAATTTTTAGTGATTTTTAAAAATTTTTAGTGATTCTTCACTTTTTGGTGATTTTTTTCAATTTTGGGTGATTTTTCAAATTTTGATAATTTTTTCAATTTTGGATGATTTTGCAATTTTTTGGTGATTTTTTCAAATTTGGATGATTTTCAAATTTTGGTGATTTTTCAATTTTTTGATAATTTTTTCAATTTTGGGTGATTTTTTCAATTTTGGATAATTTTTCAAATTTTTGTTGTTTCTTCAATTTTTGGTGATTTTTTCACTTTTTGGTGACTTTTTCGATTTTTGATTTTTTTTTAAATTTTTTGATTTTTAACATTTTTTTAAATTTTTAAAATTTTTTCTCACCTCGGTTTTCTCACATTTTCTAGTGCTTGAATTAATCTGCCATCCCATTCTCCTCGTTTGCCGAATCTAAAATTTTGCATTCATAAAATTGGAAATTTTCAATTTTTTCCAAATTTTAATTTTTACACAATTGGGGTAAACTTTAAAAATATATAACAGAAGTAAGTGACTATCACAAATACAAAAAGGTACTTAATATACCTGGGTTTACGTGAGCCTTCAATAGCTTGGAGCATGCGAAAGTCGGTGCCATCTACACCAAAACTCGGTGATCGTCGTTGTTTCGGGGAAAGAAGGCTGTAAAAATTTTGTTAAATTGAACATTGGATAGGGGGTTTCTAGACACTCTATCATATATGTATATCAGGGGATGCGCATCAAAATGCATAATGGCCAAAATACATAATGGGCTTAGGCTTAGACCTAGGTCTTAGGGTCGGCACAGGTTTGCACATTCTATCGTACGACGGCCCCACAAGCTATCGTACGAAGTCATCGTACAATCGTAAAAGTACGATGAAATCGCCACAAGCTGTCGTACGACGCAGTACGATGGCATCGTACGAAATTTCGTCGTATTCGTGCGATAGCTTGTGGCCATTTCGTCCGTCGTACGAGTGTATTTTACACTCGTACTTTCGTACGATAGCTTGTGCCGACCCTTAGGCCTTAGGCTTAGACCTTAGGTTTAGACATGGGCTTCTTACCATTATGCATTATAATATACATGTATACAAGATCTATATAAATGTCATTTCTGAACAAAACGTGTATCCCAAAATTCACATTTTTTCATTTTTATAACAGGAAATTTTTCAGGTTTTAAAACTTTCTTTTATCGTGTTCAACACCTTTGAAAAGCTCTAAACGCCACCCATCATGCCATATTTTTGAAATTTTTTATTTTACCCTGATTTTCAGGGTTTTCGCTGTAGTGATGGCCGAAATTTAAAGTTACAAAAATATGGCATGATGGACGTCGTTTAGAGGTTTTAAAGTGTGCTGAACACGATAGCGCTACTTTGAATACATGGAAAATTTTCATAAAAACCTTACTCAAGATCACTAAAATACATAAACTCCGGCCTGAAAAATCGTGGACCATAAAATCGGTTATACAAAGTATCATATAAGCCTCTTGCACTGGGTCCGGCAAAAACTTCGGGTACAATATCCGCCTGCTGAACTAGCGCTTGGTTAGAACCGGACAATGGTATAGGGGAACATTCAAATAATGGCAAAAATATGGCAAAAATTAGAGCTAATATAGAACTTTTGTGCATGCCTTGAAAATCTACCCTGTTCTAACAATTTCTAAATTTATATGAATAAAATCCATTTTCGCGGGGCATTTGAGCTTGGGCTTAGGCTTAGGCTTAAGCTTGGCCAGGGCTCCAAATGAAAAAAAACTAAAAAATCAGAAAAAACGACAAAAAATCAGATTTTCGTACCAAGAACGTTAAAAATGCATCAGATTATATTGCTCAAAATCAGAACAAGAGAAATTAGACTCATTCGGAGCTCTTGCTTAGGATTTGGCTTAAGCTTAGGCTTAGGCTTATGCTTAGGCTTAAGCTTAGGCTTAGGCTTAGCCTTCTTTTATACTTTCTTTGAAATCGTACACTTAAAAAGAAAAAACATGCAAAATCTAAATGATCTTAAGAAAAATTCTCCTTTACCCGATCTTTTCAACAAAAAATTCAACCTAATCTTTCCATTCATAGCATTCATGAATGACACTATATTCCAAAAAATCCACCTATATATATTCTAATAATACGTTTCTAATTTTTCCAGTTTCCACTAATTTTTGCTATTCATCTTGAATTTCTTGGACTTACTCAAACATCTAATGACGAACAAAAACTGAGCTTTCTTGAAAATTCTACCTATTCAACGTGAACTACACAGTAAGCAAGATTTTTGCTTACGTTAGTCTGGGTCAGAGGACATAATAAGTAGACCCTAATTTTTCATTTTCTCGAAAAAGATGCGTCAAACTCGGAGTTTATAATAGCTTAGTAAATAATTGTACGTAGGTTACGAAAGCTTAATGGGGTATAAGTTTTCTATAGATTGATGGGCTTGCTTACGATAATTATTTGTGTAAAGCATGTTTAAGATGAGAAATGAAAATGTTTGACACGTCATAGTGCAAAATTTATGTGGTTGGTAAGCAACAAGTAAGGAAATTGTGATAAAAGTTATAATTATGAAATGTAACTTTTGACCGACTTTAGTATAATTATAGAATGTAACTTTTGATCAAGAACTTTAATCAAAAAAAATTTTTTACAGCTTAGAAAATTTAAAGGGCCAGTCCGAGTGGAAAAAAGTTGCTCTTTTTCTGATTCAGAAAGTTCATGGAAAGTGGAGCATTTTATATTTTTATGATATGTCCTGAATTGTTAACGGCTTCGAGAAAATCGTATGTGAAGTTGGCGAAATTTTAAATCTGTGTATTACAACGAAAATATATACGTGCATGAAATTTTAACTTGTATTAAAGGTTGTTTATTGAAGCGATTAATCAGTTAATTTTGAATAATCGCTTCAATAACCAACCTTTAATTGATGCAAGTTAAAATTTACATGCACATACATGTTTTCGTTGTAATACACAGATTTCAAATTTCGCCAACTTCATACACGATTTTTCTCGATTTTCTTCTTTTTTTATAGCGTCGCACGACACAAATTGAAATTCATGAAAAATCTAAAAATTCGTCAAAAATTGAAAAATTCATAAAAATTGAAAAATTCTACAAAAATTTTAAAAATCACTGAGCAATTACGTTTATAGGGCGAACAATTGTTCCCATGTTGTTTATAGTTGCGTCGCACGACGCGTTGAGCGACAGCCTGTGATGTCGCAAGTGCTGACCAAGCGAGATCCGCGACACAACACAATAAAATTGGCTCCAAGCGGGATTCGAACCCGCGTCCATGTGACCAAAAAGCCACTGCTTTGTCGCTGCACTACTAAGGCTTGTTGATGGATAAACGTCTTTTCAAATCAAGTATTAGTGACACGTTGCACGACGCGTCGCGCGGCAGACTATAAACGCCAAATCGCGTTGCGTGGCGTTTCACGCGACGTGTTGCGCAATACAAAATGCACTGTCGCGCGACAGACTAAACTTCAACTCGCGACGTATCGCGCGACACAAAAATGCACTGTCGCGCGGCAGACTATAAACGCCAAATCGCGTCGCGTGGCGTTTCACGCGACGTGTTCCGCAACACAAAATGCACTGTCGCGCGATAGACTAAACATCAACTCGCGACGCGTCGCGAAGCGACGGAAGTATAAATCCCGAAAAATCCCCAAAAAGGGTTCCATGGGTCATACACGCGTTGGGGCACTTGTTGCACAGTACCTCTCTAAATCGAAAAAAAGAAAAAAATTCTTATGACCCCCTTATGTTTTTGCCCAAAATTTTTGAAAAATCTTAATGCTTCCCCATTATGAATTTCACCAAAAATGATCAAACTTTCACTAAAAATGTTCAAAATGTTCAATTTTTTTCACTAAAAATCATCATTCTGCAAGCAATTAGTGTACAAAGATATAATTAACTTTTTACATTACACAGAAAATATAAAATTAAATATATGTATAGAGCATTTCCGGCCAAGATAAAAAAGGATTGAAACTACTGCACAATAGGGGGGCCACCGACGTGGAAAATTTTTTCTGGAAATAACCCCTCAAGAGGTAAAAACATGCGGGGAATCCTAATTTCACATTTTCAAAGTGAAAAAACGCTTCCCTGGAAAGGCCTATGTATTTAAGCAAAAAGTCACAAAAATTGCGAAATGCGATAACACAAGATTTACTTGGACTCAATTTTTTTTAAATTTTGTAGGGGGTCAGGGAAATTTTTTAAAATTTTTCCAAAAAGAACTTTATTCCAAACAGGGGAGCTACCTACGTGAAAAAATATTTTTGACACGAAAAAATTTTGGTAGTTTTTTGAAAAAAGTGGGCTAATTTGATTGAAATTTTTTCGTGTCAATAAACGGATTTTATTGATAATCAGGCAACGAGAAGTTCGTACGGAAAATAATTGTGCAGAACAATTGTACGAAAAGTTATACTGACTTGGTCTTTAAAAAAATCTCAATAAAGCCCATTTCAACTCCAAATACTAAATTTTTCGAGAACTTAGATGCCAGGTTAGATCCTTGATAGGATCGAAACTTTTGTAAACTTTAAAAAAAAATTTATTGCCATAATAAGGCAAAAAAATTTTGCCTTATTTTGCAAAAAAAACTTTTCCGAAATTCAACAGTTTTGACCATAGCAGGATCAAACCTGGTGGGCTCAATGTTGCTTGACTTATCAGATCAGACGGGATCACTTCCTACCAACGTCTAAGAAAAAGTTTATCGTTTGGGTTTGAAATGGGCTTTACGAGTTTTTGAAGGGAGATGGGACGAAAATGATGATTTTATGAAACATTCCATCATTTTCACATTTTATGTCTAAAAAATTAGAGGGTGGATATTTTTTGTTTACTTAATGTTTGAACATCCATATGCATATCATATATCTATTTAAATTTTTTTAAAAGCTTTGTTTATTTTGGGTTAACCTAACCTATCTGAAAAGTATTGGGCATTTCCCTCAATAATAAACCTTGCCACTCGCAGAGCGCTTTATATATATTGATAGCCTGGCTCCTTAGCCACTAGGCTATGGACGCCCACTTTTTTAGCGTTCAGCGGGAAACGGAGTATATCTATCATAGGTCGGCAAGGGGGAGGAGCCTCCTCCCCTAACCCACTCATGGACTCAAAATTGAGGGGGAACTACCTCATCGAAGCCTTTCCCCTGACCTCACTCATGGACTCAAAATTGAGAGGGGACCACTTCATAGGGGTTCCCCTCCCCTTGCCACCTATGATATCTATAGTACCAGTAGGTATGCCGCTCGGAGTCACTCTCGGAGATTCCGCAGCATCGGAGGCGCTCGGTCCCCCGGCTACTAAATCTATGAAAATAAAATTTTTCCAAATTTGAAGAAAAACGTCAAAAATTGTTTGTCATACCAAGAAAAACCCTTCATGCACGTATATGGATATTCCTGACTTTTTTTAGTTATAAATATTCTGATTGCATAATATATTTGCATATAGCATAATGAAAATTTTTGTATCCATGCAACGAGTTTGATTTTTAAAATTTTTAATCTTGAAGTATATAAAAGTTTCAAGAAATTTCATTTTTTATTGAATTTTTTATGAAGATGGTTGATGATTTATGAAGATATACGTCATGAGGAAAAAATTTCCATAATTTGGTAAAATAAAAACAAAAATTTTTTGAATAACAATTAGAGATGTTTTCTTTATCTTGATTTTCAGGGGGTTCGCTCCAATGTAAACATCGAAATTTTCTCAGAAATTCTTACGTACAATCAAAATATCACCATCGTGTTCAGCATTCTTGAAAGCCTCTAAACGACACCCATCATGCCATAGTTTTAAAATTGTTCAAAATGACCCTGATTTTCAGGGTGTTCGTTGTAGTGTCAAGATGAAATTTTTATTTTTGATCCTGATTTTCAGGGTTTTTGCTATAGTTTCAAGGCCAAAATTTAAAGTTTCAAAAATATGGTAATATGGATGTCGTTTAGAGCTTTTCGACTATGCTGAACACGATGGTGATAAATTTTAAAAATGAAAAAATTTATGTGGAAAGTCAAATTTTCACAAATTTATTTAAACATAAAATTACAAATTAATAAAAACATGCCTATAATTAAAAATTTTTTATGATACGGCTGCTTTGGACCTAGTTTGTGCGGCAAATCTTCTTATAAAACTCAACCTTCGTCTTCTTAGCCTCATTCTTTTGGCTATGGCCATAAAATCTATGGCATTATTAAGTTTGTCCACGACAGCATCATTAGGAGGGATGAAACCTGGAGGTTGAGCTGGTCCTTTGGAATTCAAATTTTGGATTTCTGATGAGGAGGGAGATATGGAACTTGGTGGAGGTTCTGGACCTGAGGTGGAGGAAAATGTGGTTTTGGGTGTCACGGGTGTGAATGAAAGAGGTTCGATGCCGACAGTGTTGAGTTCTGAAAATATAGGTATAAGCATAGGAGTATACATTTTTTGCCTTGCCTGCCTTTTTATGAAATAGTTTAAGCCTAAGCCTAAAACTAAGCCTAAGAATAAGCTGAAACATAAGCTTAAGCCTAAACACAAGCCTAAACATAAGCCTAAATCTAAGTCTAGCCTAAGAATAAGCTGAAACATAAGCCTAGCCTAAACCTAAGCCCTGTCTGCCTGCCTGCCCATGTATAGAGCCACACTTACCTCTACTATTTTCCACCCTTTTTGTTTGGCTTTTCAACTCCATTTGAGTATGTCTCGATCTTGTTTCTGGCAAAAATGACGATGTAAATGGCGTCGGTGTCGTAAAGGCCAAAAATCTAGTCGGGAAAGTTCTTATAGGAATCGATGTCCTAAATTTCGGGAGCCTGGTCATCGTCGTACGAGGTAGGGTTGGTCTTCTGGTAAGAGCAGTTGTAGCCGGTGTCGTTGTTCGTATTCTAAAAACGACTTCAACAACAAATACTTGTTCAGCATTAAAAATGCTCTTGAATGACACCCATATTGTTATATAAAATTGAAAATTTGAATTATGCTTCTAATGCTTTACCCACTTGACTATGCGAACAAAAATAGGTCTCCGGTTTGATCCCCTTGAGGTCTTTATTTTCAAAAGTAGCTCAAAATTTTTGCACTTGTGTAATTTTTTATGCCGGACAAGATTATGAAGAAATTTTTTTAGTTTGACAAAATTTTGGCCTTATATAAGAGTACAAATTACGCCTCTATATATACCTTTTCCCTTTTGTCCTTCGAAACACCGGTTGTGGCATAGGTGGCAATGTGGTTGTCATCAAAAAACTTGGTGGTCTGGTAAAAGTATGTTGAAATCTTGAAAATTTAGCCAGTCTTGTTGGAATTGGAGTTGTCGTTCTTATACGCTGTGATATAGTGGGAGGTGGGAGCTTGATATTAGGTTGTCTAGGAAAGGGTATAGCTCGATTCATTGGTTTAGGTATACGAGCAGGTTGAATTTGATGTACTACCTGAGGAATTGGTGGAGGTGGTTGGGGCCTAGGCCTGGGTCGTCTGCGTCTAAAAAGTAGAATTTTTTGAAAAAATTAAAAATCGGAAAAAAATAGAAAATTGTGAAAAATAACTAAAAGAAAAATAACAAAAAAGAAGCCACACTTTTATTCTCCATTTTTGCAATTTAAAAAAGTTCAAAACTTTAGGATTTTCAATTTTACGACAAAAATTTTTTTAGGCCTTAAAAGTGCTTCTATCGTGTTCAACGGGCAAATGCCAGTTGGTGACATAAAATCTCTACAAAGGCTTAGGCCTAGGCTTAGGCTTAGGCTTAGGCTTATACTTAGTCTTAGTCTTAGGCCTACGTCTAAGCCTTGATAGAGATTTTATGTCTCAACTGGCAATTTCCCCAATTGCCAGTTGGTGACATAAATCTATGTCACCAACATGCATCTGCCTTGTTCAACACCCTTGAAAAGCTCTAATCGACACCCATCATGCCATATATTTTCGAAATTTTGGATTTTGATCCTGATTTTCAGGGTTTTCACTGTAATGTTTAAAATTTTCAAAAATATGTCATGATGGATGTCATTTAGAGGTTTTCAACTATGATGAACATGATGGTGATAATTCTAAAATATGGAAAATTTTCTGAAATTTCAAAAATACGTGCCATTTCTCAAATTTGCATATTTTATACTATCGTTTTTACCACTATAGTGATGGGTGATCTGGGTCAAACCTTACTTATGCTTTTTAGATATAGGCTTAGAAATCTGAGTCACCACTTCCGGATCCTCAAACAATGGCGTTTCTACAAAAGGTGAGGTAGCCTTTATTGCAGTAATATCGACAAAATCTTCGAAACTTTCAGAATTTTGGCGATTTTTTGTGCTAGAAAATTATATAAAACTTAAAATAAAAATTGAAAAAAATCATAAAAACACAATGATAGTAATAAATAAGAAGAAAGTTGATGGCTTCCGCATAAAATTTGCATAAACCTTATGTGCTTTCTGCTCAAAATTCGCATAAAATTTATACCTACGCTAAAAATTTGCATATCGTTTGTTCTTTTCGCTTAAAATTTGCATAAAATTTTTGCCTTCCGCTAAAAATTTGCATAAAGTTTATACTTTAAAGAGAAGTATTTTTTACGGCTTAATCTTTGAAAAAAATTTTTTCCTTCTTTTCTTATAATCAATTTTGGGTTAATTTTGCATGGGGGAATCGATTGCGCGCAGTCCCGAACCCTGAAAATGCATGCCAGACCCTGATTCAGGGAAAAGGTTGGGGTATTGAAGCGAAAGCCAACAAAATTCGGTTTTTTACCGAGAAAATGTCGTTTCTAGGGTAATTTTAGGCAGAGAATCGATTGCGCGTATTTCCGAACCCTGAGAATGCATGTCTGACATGATTCAGGAAAGGGGTTTGGGTATTGAAACAAAAATAAAAAATTCAGTTTTTTATTTTCGCTTCAATACCCCAACCTTTTCCCTGAATCAGAGGCAGGCATGCGTTTTTAGGGTTCGAGAATACACGCAATCGATTCTCCACCTAAAATTAATCTAAAAACGACGTTTTCTCGGTAAAAAACCGAATTTTTTTATTTTTGCTTCAATACCCCAATCTTTTCCCTAAATCAGGGTCTGGCATGCATTTTCCCAATTCGGAAATGTGCGCAATCGATTCCCCATGCAAAATTACCCTTAAAGTGATGTTTTTATAAAAAAAAGAAGGAAAATTTTTTTCTCGATATGACCTATATAGGAGTAGTTTGATGCGAGGAATCAATTGCGTTCACTCCCGAAGCACGAAAATGCTTCCTTCACCTTGTTTTCGTCAAATTATCGATTTGGGTGGGGGCAAAGTCTGCCGAACAAAAACTGTTAAAAAATCGACATTTTCACGAAAACAAGATGAAGGAGGCGTTTTCGCGCTTCGGAAGTGTGCGCAATCAATTCCTCGCTTTAAATTATCCCTATATAGATTATATCAAGAAAAAATTTTTTGAAGGTTGACCTATGATCTGGACCCCTACTTCTCGGGGTGACAACTATGGCCTAATCTACAAAAAATGTTTTGCTAAAACAGCCTATATATGGGTAAAATCATGCGAAAAATCGATTGCGCGCATTCTCGAAACGTGAAAATGCTTCCTTGATCCTGACTCAGGACAAATATAGATTTTTTCGACAAAAAAGCATTAGTACTTGGTTTGAAAAGACGTTTTCCATCAACAAGTCTCTATGGTGCAGTGACAAAGCAGCGGCTTAGTGATCACAAGGTCGTGAGTTCGAATCCCGCTTGAAGCCAAATTTTTTTGCACAAAGTAAAAATAAAAAAATAGAAAAATTTTACTTTATCAAAAAAATTGGCTCCAAGCCGGATTCGAACCCGTGAACTTGTGACCACTAAGCAGATGCTTTTTCACTACACTATAAGGGCTTGTTGATGAAGTAAAGTCTTTTCAAACCAAGTACTAGTGCTTTTTTGATCGAAAAAATCTATATTTTTTCTGAATCAGGGTCAAGGAAGCATTTTCACGCTTCGAATGCGCGTAATCAATTTTTCGCATGATTTTAGGGGATGTCCTTATATTATATTTGCAAAAAGTTGAATTTCGGACCCCCCCCCCTCCCTCCGTTAGTTTTTTTCCTTAGAAAAATCTTAAAATTTTAATGGAGCCTTAGATTTTCAGAGACCCCTCCCTTTCCTCCTCTTGGCAAACGTAATTTAAGGACAGCCCCTTACCCCTATATAGGCTGTTTTGGCAAAAAAAAATTTTTCTTGGATCAAGTCATGATTGTCGCCCTTTTAAGTAACAAATTTGCATAAATTTTATGTCTTCCGACTAAAATTTGCATATATTTTTTCAAACTTACACAAAAGTAAAATTTTGTCTTCGAGGTGGCAAATTTCTCTAAAAAATCAATTTTTAAATTTTTTTAAAATTCTCTTACTTGAACTTTTATCCTTCCAGTGTTCCTCAAAAAAGGTCTTTTTGGGGATTCAAGAATTTCTTCATCAGTTCGCCTGGATATACCCCTCTGAAAATTTTTATGACCCCTATTTTCAAAAAAATTTACCCTCTTTGATAGTTGACATATTGCACTAGTCATTAGGTTAAAGACTAATATGAATATTATATAATGTTTTTGCATTGTTCAACAACGAAAAAGAGTGGAGAAATCTTGAGCTCATGTCATTTTTGGGTTTTTCTAAAAAAAATTTTTAAATAAACTGGAGACCGAGCGCCTTGGGCGCTCACGGCTCTTGGCTATACGCGGGCAAGGGGGGGAGCCTCCCCCCTAACCCACTCACTCATCGACCCAAAATTAGGGGGGGGGGAGACTCTCTCACTCATCGGCCCAAAACTAGGAGGACTCTCTCACTCATCGACCCAAAATTAGGGGGGACCCTCTCACTTGCCTAGCCGATTGAGGGGGTCCCCGTAATTCTGAAGCATTTTGAAAATATTTTTGGCGCTGGTTTATTCTTGCTTCTAAAGATTTACATAAGAAATTTTCGACGTGCGGGGCGCGTCGACCAAAAAAAGGTCACCAAATTAGCCGGGGGCCTTCTCATTGGACGCTCTCTTCCCCCCCCCCCCCACCTTGCCCATGTATGCTCT
>JAQGBS010002214.1:0-13603 GCA_034698545.1 Acrobeloides obliquus | reverse complement strand
CATGAATCAGAATTTTCGTTTCAATAACCCAAAACAATTTACAAATTGGATAATTTTGGTGTCATTTTGTTCGTCTCATTTAGATATAATCAATTGCTACAATGTTCATTTTATGAAAATTTCAAAAATCGATGCAAAAATCAATTTTTCCGCAAACAATTCAAAAAAGTTTGTGTATTACAACAAAGAGCTTGCACACAAATTCAAATTCCAAACGCAATTATCTCGAAAACTACAACGATTCAGAACGTGCCGTAAAAACAAAAAATGCTCCATTTTTCATGACCTCTCCGAATATATTATTTTTGTCATATGATTATAAATTACTGGACTGGTCCTTTAAACGGTTTGAGCGCGCTTCAAGTTGAATTTATAAAATGAGATTAAATACTTCCAACCTAAAAAACCGCGTCGAAGAATCTTATCAGGAAGATGAGATATCTTTAAAAATGCTCATTGTAGTACCTGTTGGACCACTCTGTATCTTCTATTTTTACTCAAGCGTCCAAAATTGACCCTATCTTCTATTTTTTATTCTTAACCAACCCATATCCGTATATATATCCATCTTTAATCCATAAACCTCAAACTAAATCACCAAATAAATCACGTGCAAAAAATAAAACAAATTGTATAATCGATCTTCTCCCAGGGGATGGACATACTCACACGTTTGACGCTTGAAACATAAACGCCTTTGTCTATAGCTTTCGGATTTTCTTGTTACTGAAATAGCATATTTTCCTAGTTAGCATATTTTCTTCGTTTTTTTACTCAAGCGTCGAAAATTTACCCTAATCATGTTGCGTGCAATGAGATGGAATAATCCGTTTCAACCACCGGTCTTGCCGCAGTCGGTAAATCGAGGATTTTCGCATAGGTTTTATACCAAGGTAATAAGAAAAAATTTTCTTTAAAGAAAAAGTTTTTATTTAACTTCAATCACGACAGGGTTTTTAAGCAAAAATTGGAAAAAATTCTGAAGCTACTATACAATATGAGAGGGGGTCACCCAATTGAAAAAACTTTCAAAATTTTTTCTAGAAATGACCCCTGTAGGGGTAAAAACATTCGGGGAATCTGTAAAAACATTCGAGGAATCTGTAGGAATCGCTTCACTAATTTAGAAGGCCTGTATATTGAAACGAAAAGTCGCGAAAATCACATTTTTCGACTTTTCGTTTCAATACACAAGCCATTCCTAGATCAAAGAAGCGTTTTTTCGCTTTGAAAATGTCAAATTCGGATTTCCTGCATATTTTTACTCCTAGAGGGGTCATTTCCAGAAACAAATTTTTGAAAATTGTTTAAAAACGAGTCACGCACATCGACTCAACTCAACGAGATGAGAAATGAAGTATATTGTACAAAGACGCTAACGATTCGCATGGCTGAGTGGTTAGTATGCCAGGATTTGCACTTATAGGTCTCGAGTTCGAATCCCGCATCAAATTTAAAGTTGTTCAAATCCCTTTTAAAATTTTCGCATATATCTATTTTGGCCTCTAAAACACTTTGCAGCCATTTTGGGTCAGTAAATATTTCTGGAGCTTATTATAACCTTAGTAAGGTTATAATAGTTAAACTCACTATTACTATACTGCTCCAGCAACTATGACCAAAGAATGATTGCAACGTGTCTTAGAGGCCAAAATATATATATATATATACAAAAATTTTCATGGGATTTGGATAACTTTAAATTTGAAGTGGGATTCGAACCCGGGATCTATAAGTGCAGATCCTGGCACACTAACCACTTGGTCATTTTGAATCGTTAGCATCTTTGTACAATACCTCGTTTTACTCTTCTCCTTGAGCTGAGTCGAAATGACTCGTTTTTTAAATCTCGAATTTCTTCCAATTTTTGCCAAAAAAATCGCCGTGCAATTTGCCCTGATTTTAAGGGTTTTCGTGTCAAAAAAGGAAATTTTGAAATACCCTAATTTTCAGGCCCTGAAAATATTTGTGTTTTTGTGGTACTTTTTGTTTTTCGGGCCAATAACAGAAAATTTTGAAATCCCTAATTTTCAGGGTTTTCTTGCCAAAAATAGGAAATTTTGAACGACTCTGATTTTCAGAGTTTTCGTGTCAATAATAGGAAATTTTAAAATATAAAAAAAGTTTAAAAAAATATATAAAAAGTTAACTTAAAAACCTAAAAAAATATTTACCATATCAAAAATCTCTTAAAACGCTAAATTCACAATAAAAATTCCAAGATTTGGGAGCTACTACACAATAGGGAGCTACCACGTGAAAAAGTTTTCAAAAATTTTTTCTGAAAATGACTCCTATAGGAGTAAAAACATGCGGGAAATTCGAATTTGACATTTTCGAAGCGTAAAAACGCTTTCATGATTTAGGAAACGCCTATTTATTGAAGTGACAAGTCATAAAAATGCAATTTTTGCATCTTTTCGCTTCAATACACAGGCCTCCCCTGAATCAGGGAAGCGTTTTTTTGCTTCGAAAATTTCAAATTCGGATTCTTCACATGTTTTTATCCCTTGAGGTCATTTCCAAAAAAAATGTTTGAAAATTTTTCATGTAGATAGTCCCCTTATTGTGTAGTAGCTCCAAAATTTGAAAAAACATGTTTCTAAACTATTGCATACTTTCAAAAAAGTTCATAAAAATGCAAATTTCAGCTCTCCGTACCACCTATGCCACCATGGAAGAAATATGCAAGAATCATCTTACCCCATATCGGCCTCATTCTATTGTCATTTTCATACATCATCGGAGGAGCGTTTGTGTTTTATCACTTGGAAAGACCAAATGAATTAGCTGTTCGACAAGAAGCCTTGCAAGAAATCGAAGACTATAAAAAAGCGATGTTGGATCATTTATGGATTTTGATCAATGATAATACCTCTTCACAGGGTAAATTCATTTTTTATAGTGAATTTCCAGTCAAAAGTAAAATATTCCTACCCAAAGTGTAGTGGCAAGAGTCTCATTTTGCACTCAAATGGTCGAGGGTTTGATCCTGCTAAAGCAACAAAAATTTTATTTGAAGAAAAACATTATTAAAGGAACCCCCCCCCCCCATAAAATTGGTCGTAGAATTTTGTCTTCCCTGAAATAGTAACCACTGAGCCATGCGGTCGAGGTTTCTATCCCGTTTGGGATAGTGACATTATGGCTCGGTGGTTAGTATTTCAAGAGGAATAAATAGAAGGCAAAAATTCTACATTTAATTTTATTGGGGTTTCTTTTAATAATTTTTTTGAAGTTGGTAAATAAAATTATAGCCCTGGTGAGATGGAACCTTCGACCATTCAAGTACAAAGTGAGACGTTTGCCACTTCACCATGGGTGATGAAATTTTGAGTAAAAAAATTTCACATAACTTTTAGAAGAAGTAGAAGCAATAGCACTTGGCCATGTAGACACAGTCTCCAGAATGTTGTTTGATGCTTTTGACACGGATTATATAACTGATATCCATCTTCGAGATCCAGCAAATCAAGTCGATTACAGCTGGACAATGAGCTCATCAATATTTTTCACTACCACGTTACTAACCACCATAGGTATTTTATAACACAACAACTTTTAAAAAATTTACTTTTTGGGCTAAACTTGGAGGAAATTCGAAAATTTAAAAACCGCCATGCTTTTAGGCTATGGAAACCTCGTTCCCGGCACCGTCCAAGGCCGGTTATTCTGTATATTTTATGCCCTTTTTGGTGTCCCACTCATCTTAATCACAGTGGCGGATATCGGAAAATTTCTCTCCGAGAATATCGTCTGGCTCTACCGGACTTACACCAAAATTAAGAAGACGATTAAGCAAAAACGTGAAAATAACAATCTTAGTATGGACGAGGATAGGCAGATGAAAGATCAGCTGGAACAAGTCGGCATTATGGAACCCTATATACCAACAACTATGATATTGTCAATCTTACTGGGGTATATGGCTATTGGGGCAATCTTGTTGGCTAGCTGGGAAAGATGGGGCTTCTTTGAAGGATTTTATTTTTCGTTTATTACGATGACTACGGTTGGTTTTTTGAAATCTAATTTATTTTGTGATCAATATATAACGTTTTTCATGGAGAAAAATGTTGGCTATTTGGCGAAGTGGATAAAGAAGCCGCCCGTCCGATCTGACAAAGACAACATTGGGCCCGCAGGTTCGAACCCACTAGGGCGAAAATTTCGATATACAAAAACTTTCTTTACAAAGAATGGAACAAAAATTTCTTTCATTGTTTGTAAAAAAAGTTTTTGTAGATCAAATTTCTTCCCTAGTGGGATCGAACCTGCGGACCCAACGTTGCTTAACTTGCCAGATCGGACGGGCGGATTCCTTATCTACTTGGCCAAATAGCTAGCCATAAAAAACGTTAGATACCTCGCTTTACTTGTCTCGTTGATCTGACAAGGGAAGTTTTAGACATGTAAAATCGATTTTTTCTAATTTTGGCAAGAAGTTGTTGGGCATACTTTACTTGTTAAATATGTTTTTGATTTGGGTGTCTGAAGCTTCGTTGCGAAGAAAAATGAAAAAATAATAAAAATTTGATAAATGCAAAAAAAGTTGACGTATAAGGGAATCGAACCAGACGTCTTTTGACTGTCAGGCGAGTTACTTACCACTCGACTATACTTGCTATTATTTTGAGATGTTCAAATTTAAACAAGTTGTAATCGTATAAAGTTTTCGTGTCAATATCTCCACAACGAAGCTTCAGACGCTCAACCAAAAACATATTTATAACAAGTATGCCTAACAACTTCCTGCCAAGATTTAAAAAAATCGATTTTACATGTCTAAAACGTGTGAGCCATTGGCCATGCGCGATAGAATTTTTGTAATTTTGCGATGAAACATAGTTTAACTCATAGTTCATTGGATAAAGAAGGCGCCCCTCCAATCTGACAAGTTATATAAAGTTGAAACAGCCAGGTTCGATTCCCCTATAGTCAAAATTTTGAATTTCAAGTAAAGTTTTATATTGCACTAAATATAGTTTTTGGGTATGCTCTTTCACGATAAACAAATTTTATTTTGGTTGTTGGAGAAAAGTTGAGATCTGTGAAAAATTGGGGTGGTCCTATGTTAAAAGACATATCTAAAAATGTATCTAAAAACTCAACTTTTAGGTCGGCTTCGGAGACATTGTTCCTATAAATCAACGCTTTTTCATGTTCGATTTATGTTATATCATCATTGGGCTAGCCATCACGTAATTTTTGAAATTCTTTAAAAACTTAATTTGTTTTAGAACCATGTGTATCGACTTGGTTGGTATTCAATATATTCGAAAAATTCACTATTTTGGTAGAGCTATCCAAGATGCGAGATATGCTCTGGTAAATGTTGGAGGCAGGATGGTTCATGTTCCGGATTTGATGAGATATGCTTCAGTTTTGCACCAGGTATAAAAGAAGTGCTAATCTTTAGAAAAATAAAGTTGGCTCTGGAATAGGCTAGGGTAGAGCAGAGTTAGGGGCCATAAGTAAATAAAGTTTACAAAAATCCAGAAAAAGCCCCCCCCCCCCCACCCCCGATGAGGATGCTAGATGAACTAGAAGAAGAAATAGTAGAAGTAGTAGTAGTAGAAGTAGAAGAAGGATTAATAGTAGTAGAAAAAGAAGTAGACGAATTAGTAGTAGTAGAAGTAGTAGTAGAAGTAATAGTAGAAGAAATAGTAGTAGAAGTAGTAGTAGTAGAAGTAGAAGTCGATTCACTTTAAATTCAACTCGCTCTAACATCTTCGCTAGATTCATCTTTCTTAGAGAACCATTTAGGGTGAGTTTATTTTAGGGAAAGTCGACTTTAGACGAGTTCACTTAACGCCCCTGAAAAGATTTTGTGAGATTTTTATACCTTCTGCTAACTCGATCTTGAAAAAATGTTTAAATTTTTAAAATATTATACTCTTTAAAGGATAAGTGTGTGTGCGAAAATGCAATTTTTGTGCAAACATAAAATCTCAAAAAGTGCACTTTTTATTGGGCTACCCTGTATATATACCCTATATCACTCCATAAAATCCATTTTTAGAAATATGGCCGTCGAAAAGACCAAGACATCATTGCAAAAGGTGCATATGCTCCAAAAGAACTCCCCATTATCCGCTATATCGATTATAGCACACTTACCAGTCTCGAAAGTTTATCCAGTTTCTTGTCGAGCATTGTGGGGAAGTCCCGTGAGCCGAGCAATGTTTAAACTTTAGTTTTTTTTGTATTTTGCAGTTAATTAAGTTTGAAATGTAGATTTGTGTTATTATATTCATCTTTCTATGTAATGTTAATTATTCAACGAAAATATTTTTTTTGAATAACATAAATTTTTTGATGAGTAATTGTGAAAATTAATGGATATAGGGATTTCATTTCAGCCAGAAGCAACCAATCAAAATAGAGGGTGCCCAAAAGAGGTGAAAACTTTTTATCATTTTGGGA
This sequence comes from Acrobeloides obliquus, assembly GCA_034698545.1. Classification (NCBI taxonomy): domain Eukaryota; kingdom Metazoa; phylum Nematoda; class Chromadorea; order Rhabditida; family Cephalobidae; genus Acrobeloides; species Acrobeloides obliquus. The sequence continues at coordinate 7,177 of JAQGBS010002214.1, read as the reverse complement.
CTGCAAAAAGGATTAGCTCCTAGCGGGATCGAACCTGCGGGCCCAAGTTGCTTAACTTGCCAGATCGGATGAAATCGCTCATAACTGGGGTCGGGAAGTTTCTATAGTATCTCTTTTTGAAACAGTCTATATAGGTAGAATGTTGTATAAAAAAAACATTTTTCTATTCAACAATGATTTATTTAATTAAAATTAAAAAAGTTTGTGTTTCAATTGATTTCTACGGAACGAAAAATTATGAGATAACCCATGCGTTTTGGCAGATATAACACGCCTGTGTATCCTTTTGCTGGTTTTGCCATCCACCATTGCTTGGATTTAGAACAGTTACATTATAATCGGTATGACTTTGTGGGATCTGAGGATAGCCTAAATTTATAACGTTGAAATGAAGTCATGTATGTTCATACCCGAATTCCAGTTTCGATAAGTGCTAGTATCCCCATTAAGCCAAGTCCATGTAGTGCCCTTTCCAGTCTTGTCGACTAACCCCATGAAATAACTACAGTTGACACCTTTACCAGCAGAATAATTTTTAGCAAGTTCTAGAAAATGATTTTCAGTTATCTATTTTGAATTACCAGCTAGTTCATTGTTTTCGAACGCATTATCTATGCTAACAAGTATGCCACGATATTGAACGCAATCATTTTCTGCTTCTGTTTGAGTCAATGTTGCATTCACAACAATTCTATAGCACTTTTTAGGATTCGTTTTTCCTTGACTATATTGTGTAGGGTTCCAACAAGGATCTGAAATGATTCATATACAGGATGAGCCAAAAAAGGCTTTTTTATATTTACACACCTTAGTTTCCCTGAATCAGGGAAGCATTTTTAAGCTTCGGAAATGTGTGCAATCGATTCATTACATAAAATTACCCTCTAGAGGGGTCATTTGTAAAAAAAATTTTCGGGTCCAAAATTTATCAAAAAATCACGGAAAGTGCACTTTTTTGCCCACCCTCCCACTACCAAGCCACAGAACACCCCTCTCGAATGTATAAAAAAGATCATACTAGCATATGATCCATTATTGTAATCTGGTTGGTCTCGTGGGAAATCACCAAGTAAGCTGGGTAAAATCTAAAAATTTTCCATAAGATTATTAGTTGTATTCTACTTGATTAAAAGCTTTTTGGTCTAACGCTCGAAAGCCATTCCTCATGCCAGAACTCCAACCAATTTCATAATAGACCGTATTATTTCCAGTAGCATTTGCTGGTTTCCATGTATTATTCAATGCTGGTTTGCTAAAATTGGATAAAATTGCATTTTTTCAACAAAAAATACCCATATTTTGCAAAATTAGTCCAAGATTCTCCGAAAAAGTTAGCGATGTTGATGTCGGATTGATTGAGCTGACCGTTTGCTTGGTATACATTCCATTTGGGCATGAATATGAAACCTGTTTCAGCTCCATGACGAACGGCTAAATTTTGTTGCTTTTTTAAAGAAAATCAAGCCATCTAATATATACTGAAAAAAGCTCATCGAAAAAATTTTTACGAGAGCCCGAGATAAGACTTAATTTATCAATTGATCGGGTTCCCACGTCGTCGGATGAGGGTTAAGTTTGTAGAGATGCTTACGTTGATAACCAGAAAGGTTAACGCTTAGAGGCGGCGTTTGATCCAAAAACGAATAGTACGTAAATTCATATACATAGACATTGGGATTATGTTTCATTAGGTGATATTGAATATCTCTTGAAGCCGGTCCGGTGAATAAGAAACCTGTGCGCACCTAAAAGTTTAGCAATTTCATTTGAGACTATCAGTGTTATTTACATCTACAGCAAATTTTAACCACGTCATATGATCATTATCGGCTACCGATGGACTAATATAGTTATTAGCCAATGCTTGGAAAACGCTTTCCGATTGATCATCGAACCAGTTGACAAATTCGTATCCTAACATATAGTCTTCGTATGATCGACTATAATTGTCAAAACTATTATAGCCAGACTTCATGCGCGCGTATTCTAAAAATTTTTGATATAAAAATTGATATTTTTAACAAAATTCTTGCCCCATAAAAACCATTCGTCTCTGTTACTCCCGATAATTACAGGTTTATTGGTGGTTCGGTTCTTCCACAAATTTTGAGGTACACCGGGCAAAAAATTATCATCTTGAACAAAATTCCAACAGACACCATTATGAATTGCTCCACCGGCGGACTAAATTTTAGCTTATAAGGGAAGATGGGTTAACCCTTACAGCTTGATAGCCAAGAGCCGTCTGCAAGTCCATGTTATACAAACAGTTTTTTACTGTGCTATAGTTTCCCGTGTTCCATTCATAGATCGTAAAATTACACGCTCTAGAAGCCATATTTTGGTTGATATATGTTGGACCGTATGTATTCTCCATGCACGTTAAAACATTTCCTGATTCCATAATGGCTTGATGGAACAAATCTAAAATTTCATAAGAAAATTCGGAGCTGTACGGTCTGGGGGCGCACTTAACGTGACTCCAAAGGCCGAAGTAAAAACCTTAAAATTTTTATAGAAACACATCCCCTAGGGGTAACAATTGACGCAGAGCACGCTGGCACTATTATTTTTAATCCAAAATCATCGAAAACTGATGAATTTTCACATTTTTTGATTTCATATTTTGAGGGGCTCCTCTTCATTAACTGAGTATGATCTAAATACCTTGTGAAAGTGGTGAATAGGTATGAGCCGAAACTGAAGCAGCTCCAGCAGATTCCCCCATTATGGTTACTTTTGTTGGATCGCCTCCAAAATTAGAAATTTCTGCTTGAACAAATCTTAATGCTTCGACCTAAATTTGTGTTGATCATTTTCCAACTGGAAATTATTGTTTCTTACTTGATCCAACATTCCTCGATTTGGTGGAAAATCATCCGTAAATGTTGTAAAGAAGCCTATAAAAATAGTTATTCATATTATACACTGTCTTACCAAGATGTCCAAGTCTGTACTGAAGAACGACAAGAACTACACCTCTTGAAACCAAGTTACGAACAGCACCGGGAATATCAACTTGACCATTTCCTTGGGTTAATCCGCCACCATGTATCCAGACCATTACTGGATACTTAGTCGTCGAACTTGCCTAAATCCCATATTTAGTGTATTTTCGAAGCAAAAATTACATTCGGTGTGAGGATGTTCAAGTGCAAGCAATCTAAGCTATAGGTACTCTGATACGGTACTTGTGGGCAAATTGCGCGAAAATATGTGGCATTATAAGGGGATTGAGGGAATTTAGCTAAACGTTGAGTTTTTGCAAATCTTAGATTTCCAACAGGCGGCACAGCATAAGGAACTCCCAAAAAGACATCGGCATGTCCATAGTATAGCTGGGTGGTGTTGCTTCCTTGATCAAAATGGTATCCGAATAATGGACCCCTTGAAGTGGTCACATTGACACGTTGCCCATTAATTTTAAGGACCAAAATATTCAAGAAAATGAATACAAAACTATAATGTTGCATCTTCGCACACTTATCTATATTCAAAAATATCTCTGTCTTAAATACCAAAAAATTTGCTTACAAAAGCTGCAAAATATTAGACCAAGCTCATCTTTAAATTAGCACACCTGTTTTTTATTGCAGAACATTGCTACCAAAATAACACTTTGTAGAGTTTCAATGATTAATTATCAAAATTTTTTATGAACAGATTGACCTTTATGAATATATTTGGATGTCATGTGTCGAACCATTTCAAGGACTCTAAAGATCAACGATATCTGATGTTCCGATTCGATCGAAATATTTTCATGAAAGCATTTGATCTAATAGAAACATCAGATATCGTTGATCTTTAGAGCTCTTGATCACAGTTCGACACATGACATCCAAATATATTCGTAAAGGTTAATTTATTAATAAAGCATGAAATAGATTGATCTTTACAAATATATTTGGATGTGATGTGTCATGGAAACATTTCGATCGAATCGGAACATCAGATATCGTTGATCTTTAGAGCTCTTGATCATAGTTCGACACATGATATCCAAATATATTCGTAAAGATTAATCTATTAATAATTCAAAATGTTAGAGGAAAAAAAGATTCATATCGGATTTTTCTTATTAACATTTAGTTCCAAAATCGATGCGACTCACGAGGCGCAAAAAAAGAGGCAAAAGGCACAAATCCGAGAACCCTTAACAGGCCCACAGAATAAGACAGAGCTGTTAAGTTTTCGTAAAACTGGATGCGGGGCGCAGCCGCACCCCGTCAGCACCCTAGATTAGGTTTCACCGAGCGGTAAAAACCGATCGGTTCTAACGATTCGGTTCATACGGATTGAACCGATTTTTGAAAATCATCGGTTCGGGGACAAATTGTTATTGCAAAAATTTTAACATTTTATCCAATAGATTTTATAAACCATCAAATTAAAAACATTAATTTCATCTACAACAAACAAATCTTAGATAGAGAGTGGTGTGGGAGGAGAGGGGGGTCGGGTTGGATCGAATTAGATATTCAACCCGGGGCTGGAAAAAATGCTTGATTTCGAATTCGAGTTTTAAAAAAATCAAGTAAATTGACTTATTTTTGAGACATTTTTAATTAAAAAATGAACAGAATGTACATTTTTCGATATTGGAAATTGAGAAATTAGATTTTTTCAATGAAAATATCTTCTTTTTTAATTTTTTACTCGAAAATCTCGAAGATTTTTTCGAGTTCAATTTTGGAAAAACATCGATTTTTTCGAGTTTCGAGGTCAAGTTCGAGTTCGATGAACAACCCTAGTAGGAAGGTCAGGCATATCAGGCATGATAGATGATCAGGTAAACCGGTATGCAGTTCAGATAGGTCGGCAGGTTGTCAGATAGGTTAGGCAGACATGCAGGCAGGCAGGTTGGCCTAACCTGTCTGGCATATCAGGTATGTCAATCAGGTCAGTCAGGCATCAAACAAATGGACTAATGGAATCATAACTTCAAATCTGTTCACCTTCTTGATTAACTGACAGTGCGTTAAATGAATTAATTTTACTAAAAAAATATCATTTAGTACAAATTCATGTTTTTTTTTAAAAATTTTCTCGTCATGTTTTTAATTTTATTTTTCACAAAAAATCACAAGAAATATTCATCCAGATGGTTTAATAGAATTCGCGCGAGCATTCGTCACCATAATAACTTGCGATGCATATTTTTTCACTTTCTTAGGACAAATTACTCTAGCAATTAAATTAAAACAGTGAATTCTGAGATCTTTTTGTGTAAACACAATAATACAAACATTTACGAGGCCTAAATTAGATTTTATTATGACATTACGTCAAGTTTAAATTAATACCTTTCGTTAGTGTCAACATGAATAGAAAGTATCGAAAATCGTTGTTTGGCCATAAAATTAATATTAGATCAGGGACAACGATTAATAAAAGTTCATTGATAACCATTAGGCTTACAATAATGTTATAGCGGATGAGGTTTTTGATTTGAGCACGGCTAAGGTTGGTGTATTGGGCATTGGCAAGGACGACCTGAAAAATGTTGATTAGGAAATTTAAGGAACTGGAACATTATGTGGAAACTGGAACAAAGCAAGATCAGAAAAATAAGTATACAGGCCTGCTGCTCTGTCCAACTGGTCAGTTTTTATGATTTTTCATAAAACCTTACATGTCTCAACTTTATAGTTATCGGTACATACAAGAACAATCCAATCATCGTCGCTGCGGCTCTTGTTCCTCTCACAATTTCCGTAACTTTTGGATAAGTTGCCCCAGAAAATTCACATGTTCCAGCAATCTAATATCGTACGATAATTAAATTTCTTTTTGAAAACACCTACAGGGAAATTAGCATAATCACTAGACCCATACGTAATCATGGCAGAGGCGATAAAACATGGTATAACTATGCTGTATCCTGCGGAAGATAAATAAAACGCATAATTTCGAGAAAAGTTGAGATAACGAAGAGGAATATAAACTGCGAAAAGTCGATCAATAGCTAAGACTAATGTCATTAGTCCGGAACCAGGGAAGGTTATGGTAAATAAAATGACGTGAAGAGTTTGAAAACAAGAGCCTCTAGTCCACATGGGAATATCTAAAATGAAAATCACTTTTTTGTGAGTTGGCGACACTTGTGCATGAAACATTGTGTATATACATTTGTGCATGTGCATTTGCGCATGTAACATTTCGCATGTGCATTTGCGCATATGCATTTGCGCACGTGCATTTGCGCATGCACATTTGAACATTCACTTGTGCGCAATTTTTTACAATCTCAAGTTTATTTTAGACACTAGTTCTTGACAAAAATGGGTCAGAGTTGCATGCGTAAAAGCACATGCGCAGTTGTGTATGCGCAAATGTTGCACGCGCAAATATGCATGCGCAAGTGCACATGCGCAAATGTAGGTGTGCAATGTTTCATGAGCAAATGTAAACGCGCGAGTGTCGCCAACCCCTTTTTTGTATAGTCTTGGGTAGAAAATATAGCAAATGAAACGCAGTAATAACTTAAAACGTTCCGGATAAACCATCAGCATAGCAGTATGGACGCAGAACTGACAAAGAGGCTAGATGGACTTATAACAATCTCACTTGTATTGTTCAAAAACACCGACAGTCGAAAGATTCCTCCATAACACCATGCAATCCCATATAACAATTCATGCAACAAATTCGCCGATAACAAAATATATTCCTTTTGTTCACGATATTTCCTCTTTGCCATAATTATTATCAACAAAATTGTTGTTAGTATAATAATCAAGCCAGCATCAACAATATACAAATAATAAGTATCCGAAGGTAAGGTTGAAGAAGAAGTATTCGAGCAGTACTCCATTTTTAGGTAATAGCTAGATCCAGATCTATGTGCTTTTAGATAGACGTCCAAATGAGCAGTAATATGGAAAACTAGTGAGAAGTTCTTTTTATTTAACTAATCTTTAAAAGGACGATATTTAACTAAATTCACATACTCTTTTAAGTATGTGAATTTTTGTGTGAAATTTTAGAAACAAGTTCCCTAGGTTGGCACCACTTAACTTTAACTAAACTCGACAAAAAATTTTTATTTACTTCTGGAAATTACCTATTTAGGGGTAATTTGATGCGAAAAATCGATTGCGGCACTTCCGCATCCTGAAAATTGCAGAAAATGGTGAAAATTTGATTTTCTCGAGAAATGAACAAATATCTCCTA
>JAQGBS010002213.1:0-13605 GCA_034698545.1 Acrobeloides obliquus | reverse complement strand
ACCCTATGTAATGCCACGTTGACGATTAGTGTATGGCATACATTTGCGTTGATGTTAGATCGATGGAGGGCGCTATCGTCCAGTTTTACGGATGCGATTAATGCATTACTATCGACGAATCTTAGGATACATAAAACTTTATTTATAGGTATGAGATCTTAAAGGGGTGCAAATTAGGGCCCTTTCCCCAAAAAATTATTTTGAAAAATGACTTTCTAGGGGTAAAAATAGGGTGGAAAATCGATTGTGCACATCCGAAAATGCTTCTTCCATCTTGTTTTCGCGAAAATAGCACTATTTTTAACGTGAAATAGTGCTATTTTGGCGAAAATAAGGTGAAGGAAACATTCTGAAACGCCCAGTAGATTTTCTAAAATTTCTAATTTCTCTAGATTTCCTATACTTTCTAGATTTTTTGACTTTCTATATCTATATTTTTTTACAAAAAAGGGTAAATAGAAAGCTGACAAAAAAACTATAAAATATTCTTTTTAGTAACTATAACGGCAATAGCCTTCTCCATTCCACGCTATTTCGAATTCGAAATCTTCTATGATGAAACTCATGGAGAAACCTACTTACAACAATCACAACTCACAAAAAACATCTACTATATGATAGGCTATCGTATTATATGTGGCCTACTCTTCTACTCCGCTTTACCTTATCTCCTACTAATGGTGCTTTCCTTAAAGATCTATCACTCCAATCGAGCTGCACATCGAATACGTCAAAAGTTATCTTCATCTGTTTATATAAAACATAGAGTATCTGATTCAGAAAAGTTATTCTTAGCAATTATTGTAAAATTCTTGATCTCACGTTTATTGACAACGGTTTTGGATATAACGGAGCATTTAATCGGGTCTGATGCGTTTTTTCGTTCCAACGAAATGTTACTTATTGCTCAATTAAGTAATTTGATTGTAATTATTTCAAGCGGGATGAATTTTTTCATTTTTTATCAGTTTTCTTCAAATTTTCGTTCTAGTGTGAATTTTATGATGTAGTAATAAAGTTATTTTTTATTGTTTTTTTCGACCAGACATTTTTTGGGTTTTCGATGTGAACAAAAAGTTTATTTATCAATATAGAAAAAAAGTTTTTAAGACAAAATTAAATATTTACAATAAACCATAGACTAAATAGTGCCTTGACACCAGGGCGCCCCCTAACTGAATCAATTTCAACCGAGTCATTGGACATTTGAGTCAATTATCAACTGAGTCAATTTTTATCTGAGTCATTGGAAAAAAATTTTTGCTTATGGAATATTCCGTGATATTAGTTAAACAAAATCTTTTACAAAATTTTATGGTAATAAGTATTATTAACTTTTAAAACCCATGGATCTGGACCAGTTGATACAAAGGGTACGTAAAAGTATCACTTGATATGACTCATAGCAGCTGGAGCAAAAATATAGGCACAACCAAAAAGGAAATTGTTTGAAAAAGTGTCTATCATTTTTGTTGAAAAATGTATTGACAGATATTATCAGTTAGAAAGAAGAATCTTTACACTTTTAATACAACAATAGAATTTGCAAAATTCTATCTTTTGATCTTTGTACACAAATTTTCTAATCACTACTATCCACGTTTTCTTAAATTCTATTTAGGTATTAGTCTTATCAAACAGCTAAAATATTATTCAACACATTGAAACACTTCTACTTTTTAATCATTTCACGCAGCCCCGAGGGAGCTGCGTACCGTTTGTTTTTTATACCGGCGTTGTATTATTTTTACACCCACCAGCGATTTTAGGCGGTTAAAATTGTTCAGATAATTTTTTTTAGAAAAATTTTTATGCCATAAATTTTGTTTATTTATGCTAAAAATTTAATTTTTGTAAAAATTAAAAAATTGGGGGTTACCCCCTAAAAATTGAAAAAAATTCGATTTTCAAAAAAGTTCTCTAAATCGGCTTATTTTTTGTACTCGGAGGTTTTCGACTATGGGGAACACGGTGGCGATATTATCTTTTAAACAAAAATTGTTGAAAAAATAGTCACACCCCCCCCCCATCCTTCCGAGAGCGGAGCACTCGTCTAATTTATAGCACCCGTTACTAATTTATAATCGCCTTAAATTCGCGATTATGGATTGTGATAAGGGTGACCGAAATGAGCTCACAAGAGACGTTTTAGACATGTAAAATCGATTTTTTTTTCTAATTTTGCCAAGAAGTTGTTGGGCATACTTTACTTGTTATAAATATGTTTTTGATTTGGGTGTCTGAATCTTCGTTGATGAGATATTGGCACGAAAACTTTAAACAATTACAATTTGATTAAATTTGAACATCTCAAAATAATGGTCGAGTGGCATTGACTCGCCTGACAGTCGAAAGACGTCTGGGTTGATTCCCTTATGCGTCAACTTTTTTTCAATCACCCTAATAAAGTTTTTGTGATCATTAATGTTTAAGATTTTTTATTACAAAAATGTACAAACAAAATTGTTTACACTAATTCCTAAATTATTCTACTAATTCCGATTCGTATAAATTATATTCGAATAAATTGAAAATTTTTGCCATAGTCAAATAGTCTTTATAAAGCTGGACTTGGTTCTAAAAATATCTTCTTTTTTATTAAATTATTTTTTTATCAGCCCACCTCAGTAATTGGTATAAGTCGTACAAGTCTTGCATGTCTAGCCGCATAATTGTATAGTCTCAAATCAAAAATGTAAAAATTGTGAAGTTCACTGGAGATTTGCTCGAGAATACCATCTCCTATTTCTTTGGCATGCGCCGAAATTCCTTTTACTTCTAAATTTGAAATAAATGAGGTGCCTCCAAAAATTTTTTACCATGTACACTCCACAACATCTCAGCTAAGAGATAAACAATTTCAAATCTTGTGACTTGCAACCTTTTTAATGGTTTAGCTAGATTTTCAAGCAGATTGATTTCCATTGGTTGGATGAGCCTGAAATTTCAACAAATTAAGGTGGGTGACTTTTATTTTCTTTTTAGAGAACGCCTTTTCCATGGGCCCCATGGGATCAAGAATGAAAAAATGGACCCAGGTCCATGGGATCTTGGGTTCATTTTGGCCCCTTCTTCTTTATCTAGGCCCTTTATTTACACATACTTGACGAATTCCATAGATCTTTCCATTGGGATTTCAGAAATCGTCCACTTAGTATTTGAATCGACGGCAAATTTTGAGGTCACCAGATGTCTTGAATCATCAAGATTGTATCCAAAAAATTCAATTGACGAAAAAATTCGCTCAACCGAATAAAATGACGCCCAAAAATGACGAAATAACAACCACTAAAAATCACTTTAGTATTTCAAAAATAAATTTTTTTGAGACTCCATATTTTAAGGGGAGCGGATCCTATGTTTACGGGACGAAATTCAAACATATCGGATGAAAATTTTTTTGAAGCAGACAGTTTTGTCTCGTGACTATTTTACGGGACGGGGCCCCGTAAAATAGTCACGAGACAAAATTGACCCACAAAATGTTGTATATTGGCATGAAAACTCTAATTTTCATTTTTTTAAAGATAATTTTGGCATTTTTAATATTTTATCTTCATTTTAGGTATTTTTAGTGCTATGTTTAGATTATTTTAGCCTTTTTAGTTTATATTCCAACAAAATAAAACGACACAGACATTTTTGCTCAAATGGTACTTTTTGCATTTTTCTATGCTATTTCTTCTTTTTCTTACTTCCTTTACCCTACACAAAAATAATACTGTTTTGTAAGTTTTTCTTCTTTTTTTATTTTTTTTTCTTTATCTTCAACAATAAAATGAGATAACAACCCATATTTGCAGCGTTGCATTGGCCATTCGACAAGAAAGCTTTCTGCGTCAAAAAATTTTCATCCTATATGCTTGAATTTCGCTCCGTCCCGTAAAATAGGGAGTCTCAAATTTTTTTCCTTACTTTGTCTTCAAATGGCAGCGCAGCAAAAGGCTCACAATACATCACTGCTTCGGCCAATTTGACTACATACTCCTCTTGAAACTTGAACATTTCTAGTTTATCAGCATACTCCGATATGACAATACTATCGCCCCTGGGTTGAATCTGATCCAAAAACTTGGCAAAAGCATGTTGGAGTTGTTGCAGAGGTGTCATATGTACACCATGAAATGCATAATACAGAGGTGTAGGGCATTCCTAAACAATGGTCAAGCGTTCGAAATCTCATTAAAATTTTCTAACCTGATTTAAAATGCTCTTCACTTTTTCGACAATAGGGTCTATCTTCCGGGAATATGTGTAGTTTTCACCTTCATTACGTACAAACATTGCAATAGGGGAAAGTACTTCCGGGCTATTTATTTGCGAAAAACTGCTATTTGAACATTCCGAGGTACTAATATGAGACAAAGAATGGGCAATAGATTTAGGTATTATATGAATTGAAGAAACGTCAGGGATATCACAACTGTTGTCTAAAAAATTTTGGTTAAAAAATTCAGGATTTTTCAGGAGGGGGGGGGGGGTAGGGAGGGTAAATGTAAATATGCAAATGGCAATTTTTAACAAGTTTTTTCCATTTGGAAGTAGGGATGGAGGGGGTAAGCTAATGAGCTCCCGCTCCCTTCCCAGTTTTGAAGTTTAAAAAATGTAAGCAAACCTTTCTCTATATCTTCAAATCGCATGCCAAGCTGGTGGCATTTTTCAAGTCGACAAAATTTGCATAATAATCGACTATTTGCTAAAAAATTATTTGATATAGGATAAATTTTTGGTATGTTAGCTTACCATTTTGTTTTTGCAAGCAATTTTTAGTGCCATTTTTACACCTAAAGACACGTCTGTTTTTTACTGCACGACGAAAAAATGCTGCACAAGCTCGGCAAACGTTGAGCTAAAATTTAAAAAAAATTAAAAATAAAACTACAAATTTTACGTACCTGAAAATGTAAACCATCAGTTTTTGCTCCACCACAAACCAAACAAGTATCATCATCCAAAATCGAAGTATCCATAAAGTTATTTTTGAATTTAAAAAAGTCTAAATTTAAAATTTTTCTTTAACACTCACAACACCGAAAATAACTTTTGTATCTTCTGATGCATTTTAAACAATCCAATAAAAATTTAAAAAATTTTTTACGGGGTATTTTGGGCCTCATTTTGCAGGGGGTATTTTCAAAATTTTAACGTTTTGAGCATAAATTCACGTAGAAATTAAATTATGACCTCATCGATCATTCATTAGAAAGCTAAGAAGCTGCTCTACAACTTTTATATATACACCAATATCAAGTTTTCGTTTCAATAAAAAGTTATACTCCAATCTTTGAGGCATATATGATTTTTTTGCCAGATTTTGACAAAGATCTGCATTTTCGACTTGGAGTGTGCCTCAAAGATTGGAGTATAACTTTTAATTGAAGCGAAAACTTGATATAGGTGTATACATAAAAGTTGTAGGGCAGCTTCTCAGCTTTCTAATGAGTGGTCGATGAGGTCTCAATTCAATTTCTACATGAAGTTATGCTCCAAACACTAAAACGTTAATTTTGAAAATACCCTCTGAAAAATGAGGCCCAAAATACCCCGTAAAATACTTTTTTTCAAAAAATTTTAATGGGTAGCTTAAAATGCATCATAAAGTGTCAAAAGATACAAAAGTCACGTTTCATATTGTGAATGATCACTAGTAAATAAGCAACTTTGAAATTTCGCGACCCCTCCCTCGAGTTGATCACAAAAAAAGAAAAAAATGTCGTCAAGAATTTTTTTAAAGATTTCTTCGTCGAGATTTTTGCAAGGAGGTAAAGGAGAAAAATTGAATATTTAACGACTGGGAGAAAATCGATTTCGGACCCCCTGCCCAGGTGTGGTTACTGAAAAAATTTTTCTACCAATAATTGTCACAATAAATTTTATGAGGAGCCACCCGCCAGACTAAACATAACGACTTTGAATTATTCAAAACATTGTCCAACTAAAAAAGAATTGATAAGGAAAGATCAACCCATCGATTGTCATAGATTGAATGTAATTTTGTACATAGTTTATTATCTAAAAAAGAGAAGTATCGAATTCTATTCTACTGACTCTAGTACTAGCGCATTGTATTTTCTGATAGCACGTGAACCCAATGGGAGTTTTTATTTTTCTATAACACGATGTCTCCCTTTCTAGTCACGTGTAACCAATAAATTCATTCGTATAAAAGTAAATTTCTATTAGTTTCTCTGTAGTTTAAGAAAAGTGGGTACATGTGGACTTTGATCCTTGCTCCTGGTTATTGTGAAGATACCTGAGTAGATGAGGAGGGGAATTGTATAAAAAATTGTTGTTGTGCTCCCCCAACCTGGATGTTTCGAGACATACAGGGTGAGCCATAAAAACTGTACTTTTGCAATTTTTTGGTGAAATTTTTTGAAATTTTTTTCGAAAAGTACTCTGTAAGGGGTATTTTTATGTGAGATTGCGCGCATCTAGAAACCTTGAAAACAGCTCTCAGAACATGAAATTTCAACTTTCGAACTTTTAAAATTCATGTTTGAAAATACGAAAATTGGAAATTTCATGATTTGAGAGCTGTTTTCAAGGGGTTTCGATGCGCGCAATCGATTTCTTGCATAAAAATACCCCTTATAGAATATTTTTCGAGAAAAAAATTTCGCAAACCAAAAAAATATATTTTCACCAAAAATTGCAAAAGTACAATTTTTTATGACTCACCCTGTACACTAAAGTGAGTAGAGAAAAATGAACAAATATAAAAAATAAATTGATTGATATAAAAGTGCGTCGTTTCTTTTGTTTTCGAAAAATAGAAAAAAACAAAAAGATTAACTTAAAAAACGTGACTATTTGAATAATGAAAATGCCATATAGATAAAAAGAGAGCACTTAAAAATGTGGGACGCAAAATGGTCTTAAATAGGGAGGATAAATTATGAAATATTTTATGAAAATTTTTTTCTAAAATGATCATTTTTAGGGGTAATTCTATGCGGAAAATCGATTGTGCGCACTGCCAAATTGTGAAAACGCTTCCTTGACCCTGATTCAGGGAAGGAATCAATGTATTGAAGCGAAAATCAAACATTTTCGGATTTTTATGAGAAAACCGTTGATTTTTAGGTTTTTCTAGGCGGGAAATCGATTGTGCGCATTCCCGAACCATGAAAACACTTTCTAGACCCTGATTCAGGGTAAGGATACGTATTTACATAAATTAGTTTTCGCTTCAATACACCGATTCCTTCCCCGAATCAAGGTCAAGAAAGCGTTTTCAGGGTTCGGAAATGCGTGCAATCGATTGCCCGCCTAGAAAAGCCTAAAAATTAACAATTTGCTCATAAAAATCCGAAAATGTTTGATTTTCGCTTCAATACACCTATTCCTTCCCTGAATCAAGGTCAAGAAAGCGTTTTCAAGATTCGGGGATGCGCACGGTCGATTTCCCGCATAGAATTACCTCTGAAAATAATCATTTTAGAAAAAAAATTTTTCATGAAATTTTCCATAATTTATACCCCCTTTAAATAATCATAAAAATTTATTTCAACGAAATATAATTTACAACAATATATCGTCAAACCCCTTTTGTCTACCACAGCAGCTCTTGAACCATGCTTTAATATCATTTTTGATTTCCGAGTTACACACATAGTATATAACCAATCTCGTAGCGCTGCTAAACATATACAAGAATGAAACGAGATCAGAAAAGACGGTGTGGAAAGTCGATGCTAATTTGGGGTCTGTTGGGTGTTTTAGAAGATCGGAATTTGACCTAAACCTCAAAAAAATTTGAATTTTTTCGAAAATAAAAATCACCTTTCTAAGATAGATAAAACCAAATGCAATGTATTACTGGCTAAATAACTTGTTACTATGGCTAACATAGTGTAAATAGCGCTTTTTACAGCTGGATTCCTCCTTCGGCAAGAACTTCTGCGAGAAAAGGTTCTATTAAGCAACAAATCTTTGGTATCTAAATTTTCACTTTTTTTAAATAGGGGTACAGGGTGGCCCAAATGAACCCGACCATAGGTCAGCAAGAGGAAGTCTCCCCTCCCTGATTGACGCACTCATGGACCCAAAATTGAGAGGGGGACCAACACATCGGAGGCTCCCCCCCCCCTTGCCGATCTATGAACCTGACATCCTAATTATATATGTTTTTGCCTCAAATTGGGGGAGATAGAGAGATTTTTCTCGATAGGCACCCATCCCAAACCCCTAAAAATAACAATATTTTCCTGAATCAAAACCAGGGATGCGTTTTCAGGGCTCGGCAATACGCGCAATCAATTTTTCGCATAGAAAAACCCAAGTTTCTGGCCAATTTTGTAGCGTTTTTGGAGGTGTACCCATTTTTTTTCACTTTTGGCAGTGAGGTATAGGGGTCCATATGTGGTCATGCTCAACTTTTTGCTCTAAAAAATTTTTTGGCATAAACTCTTTCTCTTCTCACACCTACCACCACCCCTTCCCATGAAGTAACACTAAAAATATGTTTACCGAGTAAAAAACTGCTTGATCTAGAGATAGAATTATAATCAAACACACCAAGCTGATGAGAATTAGTGCTAATTCTAGACAAAGATTCAAGACTTTCTTTTTCATTGCTTGAAAAGTCCATCTTGGCTACCTTTTTTATTACTATCTAAAAAATGAGAGTAAATATTTAAAGGGTTATCTAGATAAGCGTATATTTTAATCTGAATCTGGAGGGAAAGTGGCATAGAGAAGGGCCACCAATTACACGTCCCTAGAGGGCCGAAACCCTAAAAAAGTATTAGGATCTCCTATGTTTTGGCCAGCCAAAAATTATATAAGGGTCCCCTTGTGATCTTAGGGAAGTGATCCCCCGGGAGACATGTCGATTGCGTCAATTTTTGATATTTGCGTCAACAGACATTGTGTCAATTTTTGTCCTGTGTTAAATAATTTGACGCAATTTGAAATTAGCGCAAATGTTGAATGACGCAAATGTCTGTTGAGGGTGCGCGCTATCAGTTGTGCCGCCGTTTTACAACGCGGCACGATCGGCACAACTCGCGGCACGACCGGCACAACGCGCAGCACAACTGCTAACGTCGTGTCGACACTGCTAACGTTGTGCCACCTCCGAGTTGTGCCGGCACAACTCACGGTGCAAGTGCTAACGTTGCGCCGTAGTGCAACGGCACAACTACTAACACTGCTGTCAGCGTCATGCCACGCGCGGCACAACTGATAGCGCGCACCCTGAAGCAATCGAAACTTGACGCAAATAATTTGGACGCAATTGACATGTCTTCTCCCCCTCCCATAATCGACTGGTTGGGGATGGGGTATGAAGGGAGGACCAAAAACTAGTGCCAGCATTATTTTCCACTTACCAAATTAAAAATCAACAAAACAAAGAAAGGAAAAACCGTTTGAGCAATAGATAATAAGTGAAAATCATAATAGTGATAAATAATATTTTCAAAGACCCATGGTGCCGCCGTTGCCTCTTTAGAGCGAAAGAAATCATCACATTTTGGATACTCGTATATTTGTATCGCTAGAGCTATGGGCATTCTCAACAGTACACAAATGCTCAAAGATACAGCAATGCTTATATACCGACCTTCGACGCTATATATCTTTTTGAGGATGCGATTTCTCCTTAAAGAGTTATAATTATGAGGATTCTGAAAATAGGAGTTTCTGAAGTTCTGAAAATACGAGAAAATGTTATTCCCATGGTCAGAACTTTTGATCCACTCAGTTTTTATACTATTATGTATGTATACTTACATATTCCCTGCTATCCATACAAATCGTTCTAATGTTGCAAATATTAACATATAAGGTATAGCAAGTTGTGTTATACGGCTTATAACAAAAGCGGGTATTACGTAGATATAGTAGATTATAAATAAACTCTAAGATTAAATTATAAAATATTGATTAGAGAAAATGATGCAAAGATATATATGGTAGGGCTTAGGAGGAATGACCCCTCGTTGGTGATTTTTGACTGTGTAGGAAAAAGTTATGGCCGTTTTTATGCGAATTTCTATGAAAATCAGGGTTTTTTATAATAAAAATTCGATTTTTTCGAAAATGTGAGTGGCCCCCAATATTGTGTAGCAGCTCCAAACATTGCATCCCCGTAGAGGATACGTTAAATAATACCTTAATATGCAGAAAAACAATCGCTGCATCTGCCCCAAACAATAAAATATACATAGTACAAATTATTGCGTCCAAAATTGCCAGTACCCCAGGATACAACGTCGGCGGCGTATTCTGATAATTTTTAGCCGAAAATAAATAAAGCAAAAATAAATTTCCAGCCATCCCAAACAGTGCTATCCACGAGCTTATAAAAATGAAGAAAAATCTTGCGAACGTATAAATTTCATACTAAATTTTTTAAAGTGTTTCGTGTGTAAATTTGTATTTGATTCTTACTTCAGCACAGATTTGTTCATTGTCTTCGAAAAGTGACATCTCGTTGGAGTTTTCTGGGAAAGTGATGTTTATTGAGTACATTTCATTAAAGGATTAAAAGAGCAATAAAAATTAGGAGACTATTTTTTAATCTAAACATTTTTCGTATTCCTGATGGCTCAAACAAGAACTTATTCACATTTAGCACGTATAGAAAACGCAGCAAGAGTATATTTTTAGAGTTTCGACGAATTGAAATACAGATTGTACATATTTTAAACAAATCAGAGCTTTCGCTTCATTAAACAAGACGATTAAATATGTATTATTGTTGCGTTGTTAAGAGACGTTTTCTTGCACACTTGAACTTGAAAGAGCATAGTGTTAAACGGTTCGACTGCGCCCCAAATTGAATTTATTTAGTGAGATTGACGCATGGGAAAATTTTTAAAAGTCGTTTCGAGTCAAAATTCGGTTTCTAAAAAATTCAAAACCTTATTCGAAGTTCAAAAACCCGATTTTATGTTGAATTTTTGATTTTTCTAAACTGTCTAGAATTATCCTAGGTAATTTTTTCGCCCAAAATTTCAATCTGACCGATGTATTTCAACACGGAAAACATTTCTAGCGTGGTTTCGAAAAAATCCGAGAAAAAATTTTTTTCGAAACCTCCTACTATGCCCTCTTGTAAAAATAGCCCAAAAATCGAATTTTCTCGGATTTTTTCGAAACCATGCTAGAAGTGTTCTCCGTGTTGAATTACATCGGATAGATATAAATTTTAGCCGAAAAAAATTATATAGAGTGTTTTAGACGAGTTAGAAAAATAAAAAATCAACGTAAAATCGGATTTTTGAGCTTATAATAAGGGTTTGAATTTTTTAGAACCCGAATTTTGACTCGAAAAGACTTTTAAAAATTTTCCCATGCGTCAATCTCACTAAATAAATTCAATTTGGGGCACAGTCGAACCGTTTAAGGCAATGTTTGAACTCCTGAGATAGTGTCTCTTAACATATGTAGTTAGCACAGAATAAAGATTAAAGTGAGTTTATTCACAATACTTTAACACGAATAGAAAACACAGCAAGAGTATATGTTTAGAGTTTCGACAAATTGAAATAGCTATTGTATATACAGTCAACGCTCGTTATAAGTCCCCCTCCCTCCTCCCCCAAAGAGTTTTCGTAATCATAATAAAACGCAGGCGCATAATTTTTTAGCATCGCATTTTATTATTTAATGCTCAACTTATAGATCTATTTACTTTTTTCTGCGATTTAGCGACACCATGACGACTCAGACAATTAAAAAGTGCAAAGCAATTTCGATGCAGGACAAGGTGCTAATCTTGAAGACTTTGAGAACGGGGCAAGTAAAAATTCTCTAGCGAAAGCGTTCGGCATGTGCAAGACGTCAACACAGGGTGGTGACGTCTTGCACGTGCCGAACGCAATAAATCACCCTGTGGTGACGTCTTGTCTCGACATCGGCGGCGACAATGTCGAGACTCTCCCACATTTTGTTTTTGTTACTTTCGTTGATGTTTTTTCATAAAAATAGTTGATACAAAAATTCCATAAAAATAATTTTTACATATTTAAGGTGTTTTGCGGGTCCAAAATCCATGTATATATACATTTTATTGTCGAATTTTTACTTAAAAAGCAAAGGTCTCATAAGTCTCCCCCCCCCCCCTCTCGACCGGGACTTATAACGAGCGTTGACTGTACCTTAATCAAATCAGACGTTTCGCTTCATTACACAAAACGTTCAAAATGCATTATTAACATATGTAGTTAACATACACAAGATTAAGACTCGTGATGAAAATGAAAAAAAACTCAGACAATTAAAAAGTGTTTATTTGCTAAATCCTCAGGTGAAGTTCAAAATTTAAAAATAAATTTATTTATTTTTCGTTATAATGGTTAAAGTTATAATAATGGGTGCTAAAGGGAGTGCAAATTAGGTCCTTTCTCCAAAAAAATTTTTTTTGAAAAATGACCTTCTAGGGGTAAAAATAGGGTAAAAAATCGATTGCGCACATCCCCATCTCGTGAAAAGGCTTCCTTCACCTTGTTTTCGCGAAAATAGCACACACTAAATGTTTTTGCAGTAAAATCATTATACTATAACAGAAATTTTCCTTTTTTCTGATCTTTTCGTAATTTCTCTGTCAAAACTAAAGCCGGATTCGTGCTTTCAGCCAAAACTACCCCTATATACGATGTTTTTATTAAAAAACCTGAAAGAGCCAGACTTTGCGAATTTGAAACACATATGATTGCCGTGTCATAAAAATGATAATTAAAAAAATTTTCGCACCTACGGCGCTGGTTCCTAAGGAGAAATTGTTTTTTAAATAAACATCAAGATTTTAATAAAAATTTTCTACGAAAAATAGGGGTTTTTTTTTATCAAAAAAGTTGATTTTTTTCGAAAAAATGATTTTTCCTCGAAAAACGCGCCACGCCATCTTCTTTATTACACTTCTCTACTACTATTAAATCGACAAGTAAAAAAATTAAACGTAAAGTTATTGAGAAATTTGTCTGATGTCAGCCTCATCAAAAATCGCTTATTCTTTTTTGCCCTTTTTTCTATGTTCTTTAGTGAAACACCCTACAAGTGACCCACCATTGTGTAACTATTGAGCTGGAAAAATTCCCAAGTGAAAATTAAATTGCTAGCTTGTATCTATCATAAGATAACGAGCAAAAACCTTTAAAATTGGAGTAAAAACCCCCACAAACAAAACAAACGTATGCATCCCCAGAGGGTGGGTGTTAAATTAAACCATGAACATCTGCAAAAATTTATCAATAAAAATATACGAGTTCGAGTTTACGCTTCAGTGTTCTGAATAAATTAAAACATGCACTATAGAACAATGAACTTTCGGTTGTCAAATATTGGACGAAATGGAAAAGGAAATTAAAAATTCGCCTAGATATATAAAAAAAACAACGTCATGACAAAAAAAACTTTGCTATAGTTACGTGCGAAATTCAACAAACTTGTTTTCAGCTCATGGATTCATTTCCTTAACCCTTTCCATATGACTGATTTTGAGAAAAAACCATATTTCAGCGAAGAAAAAAGATTTTTCTATGTGCCCTCAACGTCATTTTATAGGAAGAAAATTGCGTTTAAATTTTCATAAAATGAACACTGTAGCAATTTTTTATAGCTAAATGAGACGAACAAAATGACACCAAAATTATC